>RJWT010032917.1:0-14053 GCA_004365215.1 Cuniculus paca | reverse complement strand
ACACACACACACACACACACACACACACACACCCCGTGGCCTGTGGACATGGTGGTCCATCTACGGACATCACCCTATCCCTGAAATCATGATCCCTTTCTGAGCCCCATACCTGGGACTACGCAGCACACTCACCACTCAGTATGCAGTTCAGGCTGGCCTTGAACTCACTTTGTAGTCCAGGCTGGCCTCAAACTCACAGCAATCTTTCTGCCTCAGCCTCCCAAGTGCTGAGATTATAGGCATAGCCACCAGCCTTGATGGTGGATTCTCTCATGAGGTCCTTCCTTCTGCAGCTGTGCTCTCCCTTCTCAGCTTGCCTGATGTGGTCTATGTCTGGACCCTAACTGCAGAGGTGCTTGCCTATCAGCTACTGTAATGGTTGATACACTGTGTCAACTTGAGAAGTTCAGAAGTTTAATTAAGGGACTCAGCAAGGGGCCAGTGTTCTCACTTTGTAAACATCCTCATCCTGTGCGAGAGGAGGACACAGAGATGGTGAATGCTACACCTGTCCTGGGATGGTGGGGGATGTTAGCCTGCATACAATATAATGGAGGAAAAGACGTTTGCCTCCCCACCCCTTTTGCTCTTTTTGCTTTTGCTGTGTTCTTTTGCCTGGAAGTTTTGCCCCTGTGCCATGCCACTCTGCCTTTGGATCCAGTTGATTATGGACTGAACCCTCCACAAACTGTGAGCTAAACAAATCTTTCCTTCCTTGATTTTGGGTGTTGGGTATTTTGTCTCAGCAATGAGAGAAAACCAAGACAGCTACTAAGACTTTACACTAGCTAGAGATACAGGCCAGCTGCATGTGAATCTTAGGGTCTGCTCAGGGTCTGCTCAGCGCTAACAGAACACCCTAGTAAATTGGATTGAGTTGTGTGTCCTAGTAACACTCTTCTGTTGTTTGCAGATTTGTTCTCTGTAACTATACAGATTAGGCCTAATCTACTTATGGAATAAATCTTCAAGTTTTTAAAAGCAACCAGCATTTTTCTCAGTCTTATCTTCCCTAAAACTAAACATCTTTAATTTATTTTGTGATCAATAATGCTGCACATGTTATAACTTCTAGATCAATCATTCTGATTTGTACCTCTTGGGCAGGCTGCAGTTTATTATGGTTGAGTCAGTGAGGTGTTTTTGATCTGTCTGGCTGTGTGTGTGTGCATGTACCTGCACACACGTGTGTCCACATACACTAGTGTGAGCCTGTTACTCCTAAATCAGTGCTGGCACCTGACAGATTCACTCAGGTGTATAATTGGCTTTAAAACTAGCATTCTTGATTTTCTGACTGCTAGTGTTCCTAACTCCATCTTTGCTAAGTGTTTGATTGATCAAAACCACTTCAAATATTTTTGACTATCTACCATATTACTTAACAATGTGTTACCCCATTTGTATTGTATATGAAATCTCAGACACAGCTATCTTTCTTTAATGACCAGTTTAAATTAAAAAATTCATCTGCTTATGACTACAAGTAGAACAAAACAAAGATATCAGTTTAACTTTGCTTGAAATAATTTTTTAAAAATAAAAGTATATGAGGGTAACAGATCTTTATCTGGTCTGGGATAATATTTCTACTTAAAAAATATTCTTCCATTCTGCTCCCCTGTTTGTCAATACTGCAGAGGTTGAGAATATTATCCATGTGTATATTGGGTGGGAGCTATTGTGAAAATGCTCTCATGAGAAAATCTGGCATCAACTTGGGAAGCAATGGGAACTTTATTTAGAGATTGGGATCTCCAGCACTGAGATGATACCACAGTTCTCCTGTAAAGCACCAGGCAGGGAGAGACCACAGTCTGACATCACCTCCTACTCTCCTCTCCCATGGACCCCAGGCCCAGGTCCTCAGGTCTCTGCTGGGATCATGCATCCCTGTGTGTTCGACCACAGTGTGATGTTGCCTTCCACTCCCACTGATCCTTGGTCCAGGGTATCAGGACTCTGTTTGAATCATGTTTCATTCATTGTACATCTAGAATGTTAACAGAGCCAGAGCTCAGGAAATGAAAAACAAAACAAAACAAACAATCAAACAAAAAACTCTATTAATCAGAAGTCACTGGGAATCCTCTTTTAGAAGGGACAAAAACCATAAGAACACCAGGAATCCTTTCACGCTGTCATAAAACAATTTAAGAATCTGTATTAAAGTAATCATTACAGAAATATTTAGTGAGTTCCTACTATGTGTTTGGCTCAGTGGTAGCATGATGCTCATAAAAGAAATGACTGTAACACAGAATATCAGACATTTAGATACCAGGAGGCTTCTGGGATACAAGATCCTCTGGTTGTCATCCCAGTCACCCTTGCTAGCCTCTTGCTGTGTCCCAGGGAGCTGGCTGGCATGGAGTACCTCAAAGTCTCCCTGGCCCTCTGTTTGAATTGTCAGTGGGAGGACTAGTAAGTGGTCAGGAGAGAGGGAGAGGGGAGGCTGAGTGTTCATCCTAATTGCCCTCTACTAGGCCAGTATGGGTTGGCCATGTTCATCTATTAGGAGTCCAAGATCCTGCTTTTGGCCCTCTGCTCATGTTACCTCTCTCTGGTCCTGATAACTCTTTTCTGCCTCTCTGTCCTTTCAGGCAGAGAGAGGCACTATGCTTCAAGTTCTTAAAAGTGCATTTTGCCTCCGATTTCTCTACCCATTGCCCATGCCTTTGTATACAGTTCTTTTCATTAACTGTCCTCTGAATAGGTTTGAATGTACTGTGTGCTTCCTGGTGGAATCCTGACTGGTACACTGGTGTATCCTGAGACTCAGAGAGATGTGGGATGATCACCCCTACCCTCGAAATACAGAGATACTGGATTCGAAGTCGGAACAATGAGGTCTGTACTTTGACTCTGCTGTGTTACTTTGGGCAAGTCTCTTAAGTGAAATCTTTTTATCTGAAAGATAAGAGTAGGGCTGGGGATTTAGCTCAGTGGCATAAGCACCTGGCTGGCAAGTGCAAGGTCGTGAGTTCAATCCCTGGTGCCACAAAAAAAAGAACCAAAAACTAAGAGTAATATGAATTTGAGTAACCATCTCAAAAATGATTGGGATCAGAAGTACTTTGTAGTTTGAAATTTTTTAGATTTTGGAATATTAACATATATATGCTAATTTCTTTGTCTCTCTCTGGTATAGTACCCATGTTTATTTATTTTTTTAAAATTTTATCTTAAAGAGAATAAAACCAAACAAAATGAAACAAAATAAACCAAATAAAATGAAACAGAAACAGAAAATGAAACAAAGTGAAATAATCAAAACAAAACAATGAGAATGATACAGGACTTCAAAACAAGATAATAAGAAATCAACATTGGCTACCATAATGCCTCATGTTATCTTCAAAATAGCTGCCCATAACATAAGACATAATAAAATCAAACAAAACAGAACAGACTAAAACCAATCAAAACAAAATAATGAAAGTGCTACAGGACTTCAAAACAAGATAACAGGAAGTCAACAATGGCTACTATAATATATCTTGTATCTTGAAAATAGCTTCCCATGCCAGCAGACATAATAGAAGCTAACAAAACAAAACAGAATAAAACCAAGCCAAACCGAACAATGAAAATGATACAGGACTTCAAAACAAGGTAATAGGAAATTAAAAATGATTACCATCTTCCCTTTTTAGACATTTCTTCCCCTTTTACCTTCACAATATCTTTTTATACTAGGGAGACAACATGATGTTTACCCTTGTGAGTCCAAACCATTTCACTCATGAGTATGATCTCAAGTTGCATCCATTTACCTACAAGAGCCTTGAGGTTATCCTTCATAGTTGAGTAGCTTTCTATTGTATAAAAATGCCATATCTTTCCTATCCATTCTGTGGTTGATGGGCAAGCTACTCCTGCTTTTTTTCTGGGTCCCCATCACATAGAGCATTATCTTGTCTCTTCTGACCTTCTGTCCATGAATTTTCTTTTGAGTCAAATGTGTTTCTTGTATTCAGCATATTGATGGATCCTGTCTTCTCATCCACTCTGCTGATGTTTCCTTTTATTGATGAGTTGAGGTCATCTACATTAATGGTTATGGCCCACATGCACTGGCTCATCTCTACCATGCTATCCTCCTGCCATTGGTCCCCCACTTTCCTCCTCAGTTCAATTGCCTGCCCTGCTTGGTGATCCCCCTCTGCTACTGTTCCTGGAACCATTGTCATCTTTATCTCTCTCTATACTATCCTTCAGTACTCTTTGTAGGGTTGGTTAGGTGGTCATGAATTCCTTCAGTTCTTTATCATGAAAATACATTATTTCTCCAATAATTTTGAAAGATAGTTTTGCAGTGTACATCAATCTGGGTTGGAAATTGTTTTCTTTCAGGATTTGAAACACTTCACTTCAAGCTCTTCTTGACTTGATGGTTTGTGTTGAGAAGTCTGTTGTGATTCTGACGGGTTTTCCTTTATAGGTGATCTGTTTCTTTTCTCTAACAGCTTTTAATATTCTTGTGCTGAATTTCTAATAATCTTGATTATTATATGTCTGGGTGTAGATTTATTTTGGTTATGGCTAGTTGGAGTTGTATGTGCCTCACTTATCTGTATGTCAAGTCCTTTTCCCATGCTTGGGAAGTTTTCTGCTATTACTTCTGTAAATAGTCCTTTTATGTCATTCATCTTGACTCCTGCTTTTTTGCTGACACCTGTCATTCTTAAATTATTTTTCTTCGTGTCATCTTTCAGTCATTGAATTGTTATTTCCTGGTTCCCTGTTATTTTTAAGAGATTTTTCACAATTGCTAGCTGCAATCTTGTCTTCAAGGTCTGAAGATCTGTCTTCAGTTTCTTTCAATTGGTTTTGCCAGCTTTCAATAGAGTTTTTAATCTCTCAGATATCTCTTAATCTGTTTCATGCATTGTAGTTCTTTCTTGTATTGTTCACTCAAGGTTTCCATCATTTTCCAATGCTTTCCTTTTTATCTATGTATTCTTTAAATATGCTCAGCATTTCTTTCACTATATTTGCCATTTGTTCTATTACCTGAGATATTATTTCTGATCTGATTACTTTTACTGCCTCAGGAAGTTGTTTCTTTACTGTGGTTGCTATCCTTTCAGAAATTTCAGGTATGCAACTTCCAATTTCTTCTGTTTCTATGTCTCCTGGACTCTTTCTGTGTGGGCTGGAGGTCTGAGATTGCTTTTTGCGCCTTCATCTTGATATTTTCCTGAGTTCCTCCAGACGAGCCTGTTGTGTGGTGCTTCCTGCATTGACTGCCCATCTGCAGTGTAGGGGAATGGGTCAGGCACCATGGTTTCTCCTATCCTAGGTTCCCAGGGAGCTGGTGGGGTGCAGGGATGGCTTCTCCAGACATGCACAGCTACACCATCATTTCCTCTGATGATGGTAGGTGTATGAGAGCTTGGCTGGCTGGTTCTCCCCATCAGTCCTTTCTACTGGTCCCTGATGGTGGCTGGTGGGCTTGCAGGGGTGTCTATGTTCAGTTTCTTCTTCTGGTGTTTACAGTTCTGTGATAATGTCTATGTTGCATCCCAGAGAAGTGCTGGTTAGGGACCTGATCTTGGCCTCTGGATGTGGAGGCTGGGATTGGTCTTCTATCGGTGGAGTTCTCCAGAGTCTAACTGCCATCTCCTTGCTGCTGCTTCAGATGCTTCCATGTTACTGGTCTCACTGATTTCTTCACCTTCCAGAGGTGTGTGTGCATCTGTGAGCTGAGTTGTTGTCCTGGGTCTTGGGATTTCCATTGGTATTATACTCTTCCAGCTGGCCTGTCCCCTGGGATGCAATGTAGGAGGCCTGGATCACAAACTCACTCTCTTCCAGTCGGCTCCACTGTCTGGGATGTAATGGAGAGGCATCGACCATGGACTCACTCTCTTCCAGCTGGCCCACCCTTTGGGATGTAATGGAGGGGCACAGAGTGCAGACTCACTGTCCTCCCAGTACTGAAGTTTAAATATAAAATTCATCTCTATTTCCTATATACCTTTTACACATAGGCTGAAGGTCATTTTGTACAATCTTTTAAATGCACCTGTGTATTGACTGTAACATGAAGTCAGGTGTAGAACTCACTTGAGGTGAAAATTTTCTCAGCTAAATTAGTCCTTGGGCAGAGGACTAACATGTAGACTATATAAAGAGCTCAAAAAAAAATTAGATCCCCTCCAAATAAATGATCCAATAAAAAATAGGCAACTGAAATGAATGGACATTTCTTAGAAGAAGATGTACAAATGACCAATAAATACATGGAAAAAATTTCAGCATCTCTGGGCATTAGAAAAATGCAAATTAAAACAACACTGAGATTCCATGTTACTCCAGAAAGAGTGGTGATCATCAAGAAATCAAATAATAACAAATGCTGGTGAGACTGTGAGGTAAAAAGGAACCCTTCTACATTGTTGAATATAAAATGGTACAACCACTATGGAAATCAGTGCAGAGACTCCTCAAAAAACTAAAACTAGAAATTCCATCTGACCCAGTTTTTCTTCTTATAAATATCTTCCTGAAAGAGTTAAAAACATCATATTACAATGATACATGCATACCCATATTGATAGCACAACTTATAATCTTGGAAGTGGCCTACATGTCCACCAACAGATAAATGGATAAAAGAAATGTATTTATACACAATGGAGTACTGTTCTGCTACAAAGAAGGACAAATTTGAGTCATTTGTAGAAAAATGGATGTACCTTGACACCATAATTTTAAGTCAAATAGCATGTTTTCTCTTACATGAGAAACTCATAGTGTAAATAAATTAAATAGCAGATTAGGGGTGTTCAACTTGTAAGAGACCTTGCAGAACAGTCATGAGTATTAATGAGATGACACTTGTTAGTGCAGTTCAGACTTATACAGCTTGTAAGACTATAATACAACCTATAAATGTAGGCATTTAAAAGATGACCAATGTCCCAAAAGATAGCTTAGAAACAAGAAGAGATCTGGTAATTCACAAAGCAAACCAAAACCATTTGCAAGACTCCTACTAAAGTAAGAGTGCAAACTACTTAAGTTTAGAAAACCTTTGAACAGAAGACTGATGTAACAATACTTTTTGTAGCTCACATTTGTTAGTCAGACAGGTTAGTTAGCTAGAACATACTTCCCCAGCACTCCAGTTATTAGGGGTTTTAACTGCTTGCAAAAGTTACTGGGAGAGGCCCTGCCACCCCGCACCTCTCTACCACCCCAGGAACCTTGGATTGGAGGAACCCAGTTGCCTAGCTCAATCCCCTGCACCATGGGTTGGGCAGCCAGTGCAGGAAGTACCTCAGCAACCAGTTGATTTGCAGGAGCACAGGAAAATGTCAAGATGAAAGAGCAAAATGTAATCTCAGACCTCCAGCCTACCCAGAACAAGTCCAGGAGACGTAGACACAGAATAAATTAGAAGTCACACAACTGAAATTTCTGAAATGATAGCAACTGAAGTAAAGAAACTACTTAGTGCTTATATTGTTTGATTAACTTTGCATGCCTATGTCTGGTAGTCTGATAAACTATTTAGAGGATAACCATGTGCAATATTGTAACCATTGTTGGTTTCCTACTGTATTGTTTTGAAATCCAATATCACTCTTATTGTTTTGTTTTTATCATTTTGTTTTGTTTCATTCTTTTTAAAATAAAAATGTTACTGGGAAAGAGGATAAGTTCACCCATAGATCATTTCTAGGATACATGCCAGTTTTTCAAATTAACACTAGGAGAGGTGGCAATGCCATATTAAGCAATGAGCACAGGACTGTGGAACAAGAGACCTGAGGCTTCTCCCAGCCCTGGGGGACAAGCTATGGAAGAGACTTTGAACAAGCTATAGCTTGTAGTGTCTTCTGTTTTATCATTTAGAAAATCATTACAATGACTTTTTTAATGCAACCCTATAAGTTGCAAGTTATTTTAATAGGTGATACCTAAGGTGGCTTTTTGCAAAACAATTATGATCTCATCCTAAATGTGACTTTAGGGATGATTTTGAAATGAGCTCATAGGATGCTTGTGTTAAGGATCATCCAGTTTGACACTTTCATGCCATGTGTCATCTCAATGTTCCTGAATCTCCAAAAGCCAGTCTACACCAATGTGGGCTACATTCCTATCTCAGCATGTCCTCACAGCCAGGACAGAAACACCAACTGGACTCATAACACATTGAAGGGAAAGTAGATTTTATCAAAAACTTCCTGATGAACTAGAGAAATACTAACACATATCACATAGAACTCTCTCCTGAGTTAGGTCCTGTTAGCTGCTAGAACAAACAGCTACACACATAATGGCTTAAAACAACATAAATTTGTTGTTTTTACAGTTCTGAGTTTTCAAGACTATTTACTTTTTGGAGGCTCTGGAGGCCTGTCTATTTTCTTGGCATTTCAATCATCTGGTATTCAGAGGCACTTAATTACCTTGGCTAGTGGTCCCCTCTTCCATCTTCAAAGCTAGTAGCATATTAGATTCTCTCCTCTTCAACTTTCTGCCTCTTTCTTATAAGGACCTTATGACTGATTACATAAGACCATCATTTGATCAGGGATAATCTCCTATCTCCAAGATTGCTGTTATGGTTTAGATCTAAAATGTCCTCCCAAATTCTTATGTGTGTGAATGGTGATTGGATCATGGGGATCAGCAGATAAGCACTATACTCATCAATGCATTCATCCATTGTGAGTTCAGAAGCTGAATGTGCTGTTAGGAGGTGGGGCTGGTTGGAGGTGAGACACTGGGGGAGTGACCTGAAAGAGTATATTCTTGACCCAGAGTCCTTTCTTCTCTCTCTGCTTCCTAGCTGCCCTGAACTGAGCACTCACTCTCTATTTCCTTAACTATGCTGTGTCTGCTCTGGAGCCAGCTGTCCAGAGACTGAAACTATGAGTCAAAATAAACCTCTTTTTAAAATTGTGGATAGGTATGGTGTCCCACTGAGGAGAAAATGATGAGAGCAATTGCTAAGTTAATCACACCTGCAAAGCTCTAATATAAGGTAACATAGTTACAAGTTCCTAAAATTAAGATGTGGACATCACTGAGGGGACACAATACAAACTATATACCTAAGAACCATTCATATCTTAGCCATATCCATCTTCATATTTCCACAGTCTATGGCAAACTGTCATGTCTCTTCTGTTTTCTTGAAAAAATGTAGACAACATTTCCCCATATGTTCTCTTTAAAGCTCTGTATCTAATTAAAACAATACAAAACTGAAACTACATTTACCCACTGTCTCTCGGAAACACCCCTGGTAGAGACATCCACCCAGCTACTTTGGGAGGGGTAGGTCTGGAGCCGAGCTCCAAAGAGACTCATCCAAAGCCAGGCACCAGGTCATAGCAGGTCTTGTGGTGGCCAAGCCAGGACCTTCCCCTCTGCTCGATATTTAAGAAGGTGAATGGAGCCACCTATGTTTTCTTGCATGCTGATCTCCAGATGAGATCAGTCATTTGCCAGTTTGTTCCTTTTCCATATATTTTTTCCTTGTAGGAACTGAAGGAAGACAAGAAGTTGGTCTAATATTCCTCAAAACTCTTCCTGGAGACTTGACGTGTATGGAATTTTCCTCATCCCAATCTAGAGAAGTGCAGCTCTAACAGAAGTCTTCTAAATGTGTTTGCTCATGTTAGTAACCAACTAACATGGGGTTACTGACATGAGCAAACACATTTAGGGTTGCTCAGGATAACACTTAAGTGTATACAACCTTGCAACTACTCACCCTGGATGCACTAAATAGAGTTGCCCATGTGAGAAGCCTCCCAACCCATAACTGCAATTTGGATAACTGGCTTTGTGCCTTTGAGTTTGGAGCTCATACTGGAAACTACTTTTGTTTTCTCTCTTCTCTATTAACCCAAGCCCACCTCTTTTGTACTTTGGATTCAATGATTTTAGAGGCTTATCACCTGTCTCTTTGAGATTCCTTCCCCTGCTCCCAAAAGTCTATTATTCTAGAGTTTACACTTTAAGTTAGATAATTTCAATAAGACAGACCCTTCAAGATTTGAGAATGGCTATTTTACATGATTTAACAATAAACAGACAAGTGGAATCTCGAATTATTGATGTAGATTATTGCACATGCTCCATGAACTTTTGGTTCTCAACGAAGCCTGAGTCCAGTATACCCACCCTCATTCTGCTCTTGTCTCTTCCTGTTCTCAATACATACCATTTGTCTTACTGGCTTCAGTGGATTTCTATGAATATTTATGGAGCACCTTGTAATTACCTGGCACTGTGTATGAAAGATACAGAGACAGAATGAGGAGACAGGTGGCCATTGTCCTCCAGCATCTCCCAGGTAGGCTGAGGAGAGGTGGAAAGTGATCATCTAGTGTGATACTAGCAGGTCTCCTCGGTGACCATAATGCTTTCTCCTTCTCAGCCTTTTCCTGCTTTCTTTACCTGTTCCCCTGAAGCTATCCACACTTCTACATTCTTTTGTCATTAAACGTGTGTTAATACTTGAGCCTCCTCTGAATTCCTATGGAACATTCAACTCAGTATGTATTCTTAAACTGCTTTGTGACAAAGTGCGTTTTTGTGAGATTGTTAACCACTTGAGGGCTAAAATCTCTTCTTAAAATCCTCCACTGGTTTTGCATCGCAAACCAAATGAAATCTGAAGTCCTTGCCAGGGGCTCCAGGGCCCTGCAGAGTTTGGTGTCTATTTCATCTGAGTTCATCTCCTGCTATCATTCTCCCTTTTGGTTTTGCCACACTGACTTATGTTCTTGGTCATTTCAGAGCCTTTGGACTTGTTTACTTTCTCTGGCATCTCTTGCCCAGGTCTCTGTATGGTGCCCTCTTCAGGGTTCCATTTTGCGTTGAAATGTCACGCTGTAGACATTTGATGTCTCCCTGAGCTAAAAGTGGTCTTTTAGCTCCTTCTATGATTCATCTATCATAGATGAAAGAATATTCTACAAATATTTAGTGATTACCTACTTAGTGTGAATACCTGCTCTAAGAGATTGAGCAAAGAATGATACAGGCAACAACCCTACCTTGAAGGACTATCTATCTATCCATCCATCCATCACCCATCAACCAAATTTTTGAGTTATTTACCTTGATTTGACACACTTAAGTGACAGTGTTTTTCTCATCTGTCTCTTTCCTCTGTAAACTCCTTCACCTGGTGCATGCTTCAGATTTTATAAATGAGAAAAATCCTCTTTTCATTGAATATCACCACAAATCCTTTCAGGAAACCAAATTATGTAGAAATAATTGCATTTAATGAGTATAAATTATTTCTATATGCTTTTAACCTTTTATATTTATTAAGAGAAGTCTGGATTAAAAATCTACATTCTTATAATATTAAAATCTTTTAATATTAAAACTTAGGTTTAGAGTTATACTTTTTGATGTAGAATTCCCATGTAGTTCTTGGCGATCTCAGGCTTCTACCTAATCAGTGCAGGAAAAACTTCGTAAATCATAAAACATACACAACAGAAGAAAAAGTACATTATTTTAACATTTAGTATGCTTCTTGTTTTTATTTTTATTTTTTTCATTTGGGAGGAAAACAGGCTTGGAATTTAAAGTGTTTTTGAAATTCGGAGATTTGCTTTGCCCTGGAGATGCACTGTTCATGTCCAGCTTCTGGAGACTCCTTCGAGGAGAGTTTTTACCTACATAAGACTCTCAGGGTTCACTTTGGATCTAGAATCTTAAATTCCTCTCCGGAGTCAGTTTCCTTTCTTGGCTATCATTAGGTCTTCCCGCTGGGAAATCTAAAGCTAAGAGGCCATCTTTCACTGCTAACAGCGCTATCTTACAGGCAAATGCTAGACTTCATTTGGTGATTTGTAAATGAATTTCCACACTACAAACTATTCAACTGTGAACTACTTACTTCCAGGCTGTTGAGTTAAAATTTTTATAGACTACAATTCTTTAAATTTGACTGTATTCTGCAAAGAGCACAGTAAGGAGCAATTGTTAATACAAATGTAAATATTCAATATTACGTAAAAAATGTTATCACTAATATTAAAAGACATGCCAAATAAAAGGAGCTATTTTTAACTTATAATAAATACAATTATAATATAATTTCAACTTATAATATTTAAAAAATAAAGATACTGATTGCTGCTGAAGAGTCAAAGAAATGATTCTTTTATATGTTGGTGATGGGAACATAAACTGATATAAATGTTTTAGGAAAACACCTCTATCTTACAGAAATAATCACATGTAGGAAAAAGATTCTTTTCCAAGGTCATCCATTGCAGTATTATTTATTTTGGTAAAAGTTGAAGACAACCCAAGTGTCCAAAAATAACAACACAGTTAAATGAATATGAGGCATTAAGAGAACGAAACATTAAGCACCATTAAAATATTCTAAAGTAATATTTAGTGGCATTGTAAGCAGGAAGGCAAAGTAGATTTTTAAAAGTTAGAATTTTTCCTGTTAGAGATAAACTGATTCTGTAATCTTCCTCATGGTGAGGGTGTAAACCGCCCCCCTCCTTTCTTCAACGCAGAGCAAACAAAATACACAGACGATGGCCCCAGGAGGTCGGATCCTGTTTTGTGTCTACAGGGGAGGAACAGAGTCAGGAGGGAAGAAGCCCAGAATGGCCGTGTGTGTGTGTGTGTGTGTGTGTGTGTGTGTGTGTGTGTGTGAAACAGCATGGAAATTTCATTGTCTATTGTCTCATCATATGTACCTTCCCTTCTGACTATAAAAGCATTTGCACACCTGACCATGGTGAGAGGTCGATTTGGGGTAGTAAGAGGCCCCTCCATCTCCTCCAAACTACTTCCATTTATCTCCTCCAAGCACAGCCTTTTCCCTTTTTCACAGTCTCCCCTGTTCTTGGGAAATGGCCCTTGGTGGGACCCAAGTGACCAGTAGCAATAGGAAAAGTCAGTATGTACAACGTGAAAATAACTATAACAAAGGCCACAGAACTGGGTGTAGAGAATGACTGCATTTTGCTCTCTCTCTAGGAAGGGAAAGCGTTGAAACTTTACAAGTGGAGCCCTTTGGGTGAAAGGATTCAGAGTGGTTTCTATTTCCATCTTTTCTGTGACTAGCATGTGTTCTATTAAAGTCAGAAAAAAATTGCAGTCTCTGACCTGTGGTGGTTTCACTTGTTTAAGATGGTATAAAAAATGAGAGGAACTCACTCAAAACTGTACTTTGAATTTTGGAATTTGATTATTTCCCAGGCTCGTGATGGGCAGGGTGCTACTACTTGTGATTCTGGGCAATGGCAGTGGCCGTGAGCCACAGCTGGCAGTCAGTCACATGGTCACGTGGTAAATGACTGGTAACTGCAATGTGTCATCCTGATATACTACAATTAGATTCATCGACATTATAATTATTGTTCTGTTTCACATGGGAGATACAATTTTTAGGCCTAGAGAGATCTCTGAGTTGGTAATAGAATCACTAGGTACTTGAAAGTGGAATTCTCCTGCTTCCTCACAACACGTAGACCAACATCCTTACAGGAAATAATTTTCCTCTGAAGGGAATGCGCTAGTTCTATGACTTTGGTTTCTCAAAGCTGATTGTTTTTTCTGTCTGTGTTGACTCCTCCGAAGGTAATTAATTCTGGTATTTTCATGGACTGTTCTAAGAGTTCTAATTACCCTTAACAGTTCCATCTTACAAAGCAAAGGAGTAAAAATACTTCCTACTGATGCTGTACTGCTGCACTAGCTATTGTCCTCCAGTCTGGCTTGCCTCATCACACCTTACTGGCCAGCCCTATCCGTTTGACCTTCCCAAACTCCCCTATCCCGAGTCCTTTTGCTGAGAGCAAAAAGGCTTCCATTTTTTTTTTTTTTTTTTGTGGCACCGGGCATTGAACTCACGACCTTGCGCTTGCCGAACAGGCGCTTAGACCGCTGAGCTAGATCCCCAGCCCTGTTTTTTTTTTTGAAACAGGGTCTCACTATGCCGTTCAGGCTGGCCTTGAGCTCACTTTGTAGCCCAGGCTGGTCTCGAACTCACAACGATCCGCCTGTCTCAGCCTCCTGAGTGCTGGGATTA
>RJWT010032916.1:0-14009 GCA_004365215.1 Cuniculus paca | reverse complement strand
AAGGACGCTGGACAGTGAGCAGGTACAGAGATGTGACAGAACAAACAGGAAGGCTGCAGAATCTCAGTCAGTCTGGGCTGGCACCAAGTGAGACTTACAGGAGGCTAGACAAGTAGCTGAATAGCTGTGTGATCTGATCTGGGAGGCTGAGGAGGGGAACCGAGCATTTTAGCTAGGAAAGAAGAAGGACACGGAGTTTGGGATCATGCCAGATGGCACAGCCAGGTTTTTCTGTTAAAGATTTGAGGCTCAGAATCAGCCATGATGCAACGGATAAGAGTAGCCGCACTCACCTCATTCAAGTCACGCTCAGTGAAATAGTGTACGGCTCACATTATTATTATTATTATTGGTATCTTATGAAATTGTTCTCTTTTGAGATTATTCTTCAGTCATATATCTAAAAAAATTCACTATACTTTTTTTTTCTGGGCTCTAAACCCTTTAAAAAATTCTTAATATGAAAAGGTGGTGCTCTTCTCCTGTCTCTGAATTGAGCGGATGCATCCAGATAGAATCAGAATGCTCAGTGAAATATGTATTAATGAAGAAATGTCTTTGAATAAAATTACTGTAGAATATAATTGCCTTGAAAAATCATCACCCATTTTTACCCTTTGAAATTCTCTGTTCCCTATTAGTTTTCTTTATTTTAATCCCTTTCTTTCCCCTTGACATTTCCTACTTATTTAATTCAAGCAATGTTCCTAGAGACCATAGCAATGAGGTGTTGCATAAACATAAGGTGGGGCAGAATGGAAACAACTCCTATGGTAATAGAAACCCTAGAAATGTGTGTGTGTGTGTGTGCACGCTGTCACGCGTGTGCTTGTACAAAGCTGTTTTGGGGTCAAATTTTGCAGAGTTCCTGCAATTGGGAAAATGAAGTGTTTTGCTGTGATCACATTGCTTTTTGGGTCTACTGTTCTTGTCATCATGATTGAACATTTACTGCATGTCTCTAGTTCCCTCGACAGACCCTGCAACTAGATATCAACTCTGTTTAGTGGATTTGTGCTTGATATTAGATAGCAAAGCCATAACATGGAAACAAGTTAGAGTGCATTCAATGCAGAAATATTGAATAATGCATTCCCCAAAAAGCTAGGTAGGGTAAGTTCAACCTAGGCGGTTAGGAGTCAAGGGTGTGTGAGGGGACAGAAATATTGAACTCAGAGGGTTCACAGCCATTGCAAGAACATGGGGCAGACTTCGTGGACTTTGTGGTCTAACACTGCAGTCCTTGTCTCACACCGCAGTCCTCTTCTCTCACAGCTCAGCCCTCAGGGAGTGGAATCGCGGCAGGAGACTCTCAGTCCTGGCTATAGTAACGAGGTGAACTTGCCAGTGCAAGTCTTACTTTACCACCTGCACGACTCATGCAGCAAATAAACTGTCAGGCTGTGAGGGAGACCCTGAAGTTTTTCTTTTAAGGATGGAAAGGTCATTCAAAATTGAAGGTACAGTTTCTTAGAATGTTTTCCACTCAAAAATGTGCCTGAGAGTTTTTTTTCTACCTCTGATGCCTTCCCCCTGCTTTTCAATATTAAGTGTCTCTTAATAATGAAAGCAAACTGCATGTTATTTATGGAAACTGCACAATATTAACTTTGCTAATTACATGGTTGCTCATTTTCCCAGGACCAGATCACCTCCCATTTGTTTCCAACCACTGTGGCCACCATGTGTTTTAAGTGTAAGGCAGAAATAATAAACTGCAGGTTTCCAGGGTGATCACGTGTTATTTCTGTGGTTCACACAGGGACTGTGCCATCTGGATCAAAGGGGACATTATCCCACGACAGAGTGGAATGGGTAGAGCTTTCCGATCACCTGCCAGAGAACTCTGGATCCTGTGGGGAAATTCCACCTGGATCCTGGGACCGAAAGGACCCACATTCAGATGCCTAGCACAGCAATTTTGTACTCATGTAGAATCATCTCTGCCTCTTGGTTTTTCTGTGTATAGACTGGGAATCCTGGTGCCTAATAAGGACTCTGAATGTTCAATGAGGTGATACAATATAATACTTAGCACAGGGCAAATGGTTAGTGAATGATGGTTCTTAGTTTCTTTCCACTCTTATTTCAACCTCTTCTAAACTCCTAAACTGAAAAGGAGTAAAAGCTTCATGTCAGCCAGCTCTAAGCCCAGATTAGGCACCCTAAATGGGCTATATTCTTTCAGAGGAGTTGCTGTTATATGCAAACAACTATTTGCTCACCTTTAACTCTCCATCCCAGCCCTCCTTGGCCAGTGAACTGGGCTGCCACCGGCCTGTGAGGGAACTGAGCTATTTGTTCAGTGATGCATGTCTGTGGATTCTAGCGTGGAGTTAGCAGCCCTTTCCCAGGATGTCTGTGAGGAATGCAAGAATGGTTTTGTCCCTGTAGATCTGGGAAATATTCCTGTGTTCCCATAAAATGCTTGACTCTTTGGACCTATACATTCCATCTCCTTTCCTCCTTTCCTCCTTTCTTCCTTTCTCTCTTTTTCTTTTTCTTTTTCTTTTCTTTTCTTTTCTTTTCTTCTTTCTTTCTTTCTTTCTTTCTTTCTTTCTTTCTTTCTTTCTCTCTTTCTTTCAAAGAGTTTTCTACTTGAATGCTGTTTCATCTCAAACAGCCAGTTAGTTCCATTGTGACAGAGTGGAGCCATGACACTGCCTTCAACTGATACGGCCTGGCTGGAGGCCAGCCTGGAATACCTCTGGATATTTTGGCTGTTGGATAAATTACAGATAGCCTGGCCTTGCCATATTGCTGATCAGTTGCTGTAGTAATAAACACTGGGTGCATCATCGGTTGCTGAAGACAGGAACCTAATTCATTATCTAGCACTCCTAGCAAATGCCTCCTCAACCTTATTTCTCAGCCTTCTCTTGTCTATTGTTTCAACCCCCAATCCCCTACAGATCTTTAGCTGCCTACTTTTTTCTCTTCCATTGTCTTCCAGCCACTGGCTTCTACCGTGATTTTATTTTATTTATTTATTTATTTATTTATTTTTTGTGGCACCGGGGATTGAACTCACAACCTTGTGCTTGCCGGGCAGGCGCTTAGACCGCTGAGCTACATCCCCAGCCCTGTTTTTGAGACAGGGTCTCACTATGCCATTCAGGCTGGCCTTGAGCTCACTTTGTAGCCCAGGCTGGTCTCGAACTCACAATGATCCGCCTGTCTCAGCCTCCCGAGTGCTGGGATTACAGGCGTGAGCCACCACGCCCGGCTCATGATTTTATTTTTAAACTAGATTTTTTTTTTTTTTTTTGGTACTGGGGATCAAACTCACGACCTTGTGCTTGCCAGGCAGGTGCTTAAGTTGCTGAGTTAAATCCCCGGCCCATAAACGAGCATGTTAATAACGTTCTATGGCTCTCAGACAATCGACTTTTAAATACCAGGCTCTACTTTTAGAAGGACCAGTTATTCAAATAAAGACATGTTCCTCCTTAAACCCTGCCACCTTTTTGCCAGAGGAGGAAAAAATTGAGGCTGACAGGCATGACTGTGAACAGGTAATTCTCCATACATATGCAACTAGAGAAGACTTATTAGATATCCCCCTTACTGACCCTGATTTAACTCTCTTCTGTGATGGCAGCTTCTTCATGGAAGATGTAATGTTGGGAACAAAAAAAACCACTCCTATTCTCACTGCCTAACTCCACTAAATATTTGGAATGAACACCCCTCAAACGATGTATACACACAATAACTTTACAGGCTAATGACTGGTTTGCAATGGACTGGTTCACTCGCCCTGGGATTAGATGGGAAGCCCCCAGTGGCACTCATTGGTCTTGTGGGACCAATTTGTGGCCCTGGCTACACCCTGGATGGATAGGAAGATGCATGTTAGGGTTTACCTGGTTATAGGGCAGGAGTGTCAAAAGTATTGACAAACTGCAAATCTACGCTGCCTACATCTATACCCAGCGTGTTTCACTGGTTTGATCATTTGACCTCTATCTTTATTCCTTCCCTAGAATTAGAAGATGTCATGCAACACATCGAGGCCTTAACTAACTATACTCAGCGAGCCCTAAATGACACTGCTGCTGGTCTCTCTCTCCTAAATGAAGAAGTACAATTAATGAGACAGGCTGTCCTCCAAAATAGGATGACACTGGATGTTCTAACAGCAGCTCAGGGGGCTACTTGTGCAATTGTAAAAACTAAATGCTGTGCGTACATTCCTGATCCTCTGCTAATATCTCAATAGCTGTTCAAGATATTAGATGACAATGTCAGATTCTAAAATTCCCTGGACTCTATCCTTTTCCTCCTTATGGTAAGCAATTACCAGCTCCTCTTGGTAGAAATCTTTTTTAACTATACTCATAATTATTCTGTTGATTATATTATTTGGGCCTTGCATACTTAATTGTTTCTTTGGCTTTGTCTCCTCCAGACTTAGAGCTGTACGCCCGTCAAAGATGAAACTGTCTGGTGTCTATCACGGGCCTTTAGATAGACCCTCTGTAGAATATCTTTGACTGCTAATCAGCAACTACAACCCCTTTCAGCCTGAAGAAGCCAGATCGGTCATTGCCCATTTCTCCCTGATGGCAGTTCGGGATACTTCTTCAGAGGGGGGAATGTTACAGGCAGCTGAGTTAGTTAGAAATATTATAGGCAGTCAGATAGGGCCAGGCCCTTGAGAAAGTGAACACAGAGGACCAGATGTCTTGTGACCTTGAAGGAGACAGACACCTCCGGCTATAAGCCAGATCTCAAGACAAGGCAAAACAAATACAACCACACCCTAAGTAGAAACATTAGGGATTGACATTCTAAATAGTTATGGATCACCTTGACCATCCCAATCCCCTATAGGAAGAGTCACTGATCCTTAAGAATGCTCACTTGCTACATGACTCGCTTCCCTATTCATCCCTGACTTGGTCAATTTTACCTGAACAATTAATCTTATTGGTTGACCATAGTTCTGTCCCATCTCATGCCTGTTTGCCTTATGAGTTCCCAGGTTTTCCCCATCTTGGACCCACCTCACCTCATGGTTTTACTTCGTAAAATCTCAAAAAGCCAGAGCCTTTGGCAACCCACTCTGGATCCCTTCTGTCTCTCTCTCAGACAGAAGCTTTCTCTCTCTCAATAAATATATCCTGCTCATAAAAAAAAAATTCTTAGTTGTAAGGAAAAGAAAGCAAGTCTCCTTGAATTAGTTTCTCACCACCTTTTCTATTTTCCTGTCTGCCACAGCTCAGATGACCGATGACTGAGACTAGTCATGTTTTCCAGACCACCAAATCAAATTGGTGCACCCTTGTTGGGCCCGAAGGGGTCAGGTCTGGAGGGGCACTGGAGAAGAGGGTGAACTGGGTGCTCACAGTGCAGCTGAGAAGTTTAGCTTGTAAGCAAAGAACCACAATACAGCGAACCAAGTGTGATCACTACAGTGTGAGCAACAGGACTTCTGGAGGTTGATTGCTGCCTCTTTATTGATCTTAAGTAAGCTGGAGTGTTTTGACTAGAGTCCATGTCTGTGTCTGAACAGCCTAATTTACTAGGGTTCTCTTTTACTCTTGGACCCTCTCTTTGGGTGGTGTTTCATGGACTTCCTGCGTGCAGAGTGAAAACCAGTCCATGGAACTAGTTTAGTTTGGGGATAGTCATGTTCCAGGTTATCGAGAATTCTTGAATTGCTTGAGTTTATATGAATCATTGAGACAGTGGGATAGGTCTCTAGCTTTGTTCACTTTTTTCACTAACCACAATACTTGTATCTTTCCCACTAACATCAAATATAAAATGGCAAATACGAGATGTTTCTTAGTGGGTAGTTCCAATAATATTATGAGCCTGTATAAGCATTTTTCATCACTCATTTGAGTTTTAAAATAACTGCCAAAGAGATGACTAATGTTGACATCTGAAAAAAATGATTCTATCAGATTTTATTATTCTAGGATTTCCCAGACACTCTGCCTTATCATAGCTAGTAGATGCTAAGGAGAATTGCTTGAAATTATCTGTCATAGTTTAACTTCAATATAAGGTCAAAACAAAGACTGATCTATAGCTCAGTGGAAGAGCATGTACATAGTAAACACAAGACCTTGGGTTTAATCTCCTTTATAAAGAAAGTTAATGGAAAGCCAACAGAAAGTTCTACATCTGAATTCCATGCTGTTCTGAAGCATATAAGTTCAAGTCTGTGTATATATCAGAGACTGGGTTGATTTTACAACTGTACCAGAGCCCACTTATTCATTTCTTTAGCCATCCCCTGCATGGATAAACTCCACAATTACTGAGTACTGACTATCTGTCAGCCAATCTAGCAGGCACACAGAAGAGTGGTAATCTAAGCAAACATTGCTGCTTGCATAGTACTCCGTGCAGAACCATGGAGTAGAACATCTAAAAGTGACTTTATTTTGTCCATTGTGGGTGCTCCATTTCCTGGAGCCCTTTATTGTCTTGACACTTCACTATTATTAACTTTCTTTTTGGAGGTGTTGTGTGCTAAAAAATTTTTACTCATGTTCTGAGAGTTTTGGCATCTGCAATGATGTGAAGGAAAACTATGCCTTGCTGAAATGCAGTACTGAGGGACACCTGCTAACTTAGGGGTTCAACTTCAGTCCCCAGTTCAGGTGGGTGTGCCGATTATAGAGGTGGAAGGCCAACGTTTTTTTTTTTTGAAATTCTGTATTATTTATATCCTATTTTCTGTTTTGCTTTCTAAAATAAAAAAAAACTTCAAAAAAATAAAAAAGAACAGAAAACACAAACATTAAAACTGTGCATGTTTGAGTACAACTTTCCCACAAGTGTATCAACTGTCAAGATCATACGTTAGAGTTTTGTGTCTTTTAAGTAGTGACATAACTACTGGTATATTTAGAGAATATTTAGTTCAGTTTGGATCCTCTACTGTGTATTCTACATCTCCTGGTCACCAATAAGATCTTTATTTGTTGGGTTTGATACTTACTGTTAACTTCAGAAAAGTGTTAGTCTTAAAATCTGTAGGATTGGCAGGGAAGTGCTGCAGCTCTCTTTGCTTAATCCAAACAATGTAATCTGCAGCTTCTTTGAAGAATTTATTTCCTTGTGTTTCTCTGTGGGCTCAACACTCTGTCTGTGTGTTGGGGAAGATGTCAGTTCCTGACTGTCATCTACAAGTGGCTTTCACATTACATGATCATAGTCGGGGAGCAATTGTCCTTTATTTCCTACCTTGAGCAGATATGTCAAGTTACACTGGTAACACTGCCTAGTTCATTCTTATGTTGGTTATGTTAGAGTGAATTCATATGAGCTAGATGTTTAGTGGAAGTTTTCATTCTGATCCCTTATTATTCAGTAGGAGCCCAGATCTATTCATAAACCAAAGGTGTATGATGACCACTTGTAGTCCTGCCATCTGACTGGAGAAATAAAACAAAGCAAGCAAAGCAAAGCAAAGCAAAGTAAAACAAAACAAAACAAAATCAGCAATAAAACTTTTCAAAATAGATGTCACCAGGAAACATTGACTAGAAGAAATATCACTGCAAATGGAATCAGCAAATGTGGGTTGCAGTCAGAGCTCTCTGAACAAGGGCATGCCACTCAGCCTCTTTGGTCCCTTCTTTTCTCCTCTATAATGTGAAATATAAGCTATCAGATGCTCTTGTCTACCTTGCAGACGACAGACTCTTAAGAGTCTGGCAATTGCCCCAACTCTTCTGTTCAGGTTGACTTTCTGGAAAAGCGCTTTGTTCTCCAAGGATTTGATTATTGAGTTATCTTTATGTTCTGCTGCTGTCAGTGGATTTACTATAAATGTTTCCTGACAGCCTCTCTCTTGAAGAGAGTCAGGTCCCAGTTAAGTTCTTCCCAATTAAAAATAGAACCCTGAGACGTGGCAGCTGTAGTACCTCTCAAACCTCTTCAAATAACATGAGCGACTAAGTACCTGCTACTGTGCAGATAGTGCCCGCAAACCAGCCGCACAGCCGCTCAGAAAGCGATAACACTCTTAAGTGGCTGTCAGTCCTTAGGAAGATCTAGTTGTTTAGGGGATGTAGCCTATCAACTAAGAGTTCTAAAAGTTCCTGGGGAAATCACCTCTTCTTTGTTACAAAAAAAGGAAAAAAATTCCTTTGCACAACAACAACAAAATCCTGCAAAACAATATCAGACACACAGGCACGCGCAATTCTGATTCAGTTTTGTCATCTGATAGGATAGATGTATTTTTTGAATATTCCATCTGGCAGGTTTAAGGTAGAGGACTGATGAAGTGATAGTTTAAAAACTCACGCTGATTTTTAGGGAGACAGAAAAATTTACTTCTTTTCTTCCTATTTCTTGAATAAATGACCAGATTTTAAATACATGGCCCCAAAATTGAATTCAGCTCAACTGGATCATTTTCTGACTTTACTTTTTTATTTTCTTTTCATTATTTAAGGAGAGTTTGAAATCAAACTTACCTTATCCCTCTCAGTACACATTTCAGCTACTAAGAAATCACCAAGTGAAAAATTGTAGCAGGTCCTTTGTTTATAAGGCAAAGCTCAGAGGAAGATCTCTTTATCATATTTCAACAGCTATTCGCGGTGGGAACATTCTCCCACCCCTTTCTTAAAGCTAAATTGCACGCATCACTATTCATTAGTAAGCAGTCTGACAACTACTTGAGTTGCCAAGTCTCTTCTGTAAACATTTCCTTAGGTAGGTAGGATTTTTATACACTTTCCCAAAGGACCGAGTTGACAGCCGTGGACTTTTGCTTTATCTCCACAGAGTTCTGGACTCAAATCCCAGGGTTAAAATATGTGCCATTCGCTTCCTCCACTTGGTGGTGTGATCCCTCTGAAGGCTGCCCAAGAGAGCCCTTTCTGGTGGAACTTTCAGCACAGCCGTCCCTCACCAGACAAACCCGTGAACGCGAGCCATTTGCACAGTGGAAGCTCTCCAAGCAGGGCTTTGTCTCGAACAGAGCAGGAGGGCCTATTTCCCCCTAAAGCTCACCGCTATCTGTCTGTCGCGATTCAAGAAACCTGGGACCCTTTGTCCCGTGAGTTTTCTTGGGGAGCCCTGCACTTTTGAGTGTGTTGCTCCTGTGGGTTAAATCTTTTTGCAGGTCATTCTCTTAAAAATGGCCATCGCTCTAGGACAGTTCTTTATACCTCAGTGTGCTTGACCTTATAACATCCTTGGACAAAAGAAACAGGATTGGATGAGAACACCGCAGAGCTGGCAGGGAAAGGGGATGGAAAGAAGAGAAAGGATGCTCAGCACGGAAGGGCTCGTGCCAAGGGCCAGTGTGAGTCAGCTCGGCTCTGTTCGGTGTCTGGAATTTAAGAGTGAGGACTCACTATACCTGTGTGCCCTGTTAGCTTTCGGAATGCTTCCATGAGCATCTGGCTAAATATAAATTAGACTATATTTCTGGAAAAACAAGCTGGAAATATTTATCAAGGGGATAAAGAACATTCATAAGCTTAGAATCAATAATTTTGTGGGACGCTGTCCTAAAAAAATAATCAGCAATGAGGGAATTTCAACCCAAAGATGTTCATTGGAACATTATTTATAATAGTGAAAATATTGGAACAAGTTAAATGTTTATTAGTAAGGGAATGAATACTATGGAAATGAATTTGTGCTATAAAAGTGACTAAAATAGTATATAAAATATACTAATAATATGATTTCAAGCATGCAAAATATATATGAACAGATGTAAGGAATTTTAATAATGGTTATCTATGGATGGATATATCTTTTTATTCCTTTTTATAAATTCTCCATGATGGTCATTCATTATTTTTAGATACAGAAAAAATGTTATTAAAAATTCATCCAACAGCAAATGTTTGTGTCAAGGTTATAAACCTAAAATATGGGAGTCCTCCAAGGAGGCTGACTATAGCTGGATAGCAATTTCCCAGTGGATAATTAAATATCTGTCAGTCTTTCCCTTATGTATGAGTCCTTTATGTTCAAGGATTATAATTCTAAATAAAATGTCTAAGTAGTATGAAATTTGGCACCCGTTATTTGATTTTGGATAGTATAGTAGCTTACTGTGGCCAAATTTGAGATAAAAACAATTTGGATGGAGGTTAGCATTCAGAAATATTTCTAAGCTTTCCCCCCAGAACTAGACAAAGGCAGGAGCATGCACGAAGCAAAAGAACACTGTGCAGTAAGTTTTTCAGCCCAAAGGTATATTTAACAGTTTTATCTACTGGCTGGATGTGGATATAGATCTTCAAACTTTTTCCCTCAGTTTGGTTCACTTCCCAAGTTTCAGACGTATCTGGTGTATCTGAAAAAGGACAATCTATCTTACCACTAAAATTTGGCTTCCACATAAAGATCCATTTGATTCTTGAAACTGTAATGTGTGGCTAAGTATCACCTTAAGGTAACTGACAGCGCTGAAGAGTGGGTTTGGCCTCACTGCCTTGGTACCATTTTGGGGTTCTTTCCTCCCCCCGAAATGCATCTCATACCTCTCCTTGCTTAGGTTCTTTTGGACCACATTAAGTAATAGCTCTTCTTTGAACCTTCTACTTCTGCCCCAAATAATGCAATGTCCTGTTCCTTGGAGCATCCCTGGCACGCTTTTGGTGTTTTTATATCACTTTTATTAGATCGTTGATTTCTTACATATTACAGCTCTTTGTACCCTCATGCCTTGTCTGTCTTAGCAGAATTGAGTTCGTTTACATATAGACAGGTCAGGTGCTAGGACAGAGCCTGACTTTCATTTCATGCAGTTTAGATCTGACAGTCCGCTATCAGCTCTCAGAAAGCATCGCATGCCGCACTGACAACAAGTCTTTAAAAGTGTCTCTATGGGGTATCGTTCTATAAAGAAAGCTACAGACTGAAAACAGAGTGCAGAACTAGCAACTTCAACAAAACAGAGTTCTTTGCTCTGGTTTATTTAACTTTAGTGGAATGGAAAAATAAACTGGGCTTTAGCAGGAGACAGAACTGGGTTTGAACCTCAGCCCATGTCTGGCATACAGATTAGGTCTCGATTCTCAGGAGAACGGAAGATGAATCACGTCTAGGGCAATCTCGATTCTTTTGAAAAGTCTGGGCTACGCTACCTAGACTTTGCAGGGACGTTAATTTTTGGCTCCAATATCTGGAAGTAATTAATCTACTCCTATAATACCCCATCCAATAGCTCCTTTGAAAATTTTGGGTGAGTACTGAGCTGGAATATTGAAAAGTTTCTGCAGAAAAAGTGCATTTGGTTGTAAACACACCATCCATGAATCTTACATGTAATCAGGGTATGACTACTTTAGGGGAGCACTAGTGTCCACTAAATCCTGCTACTGTGCTTCTTTGTTTTTTATTTCTATAAGTCCACGTTTCCAGTATATTCCTTGTGTGAAGTTGGTACCCATACATAGCCCCTCTTAATTCTTTTTTTCATCCCTTTTTCCTTCCCTCCCTCCAACTTCTCTCCATCTCTTGGTCCTGCCCCTTCTGAAGAAGGTGTGTCTCTCTACCTCCTATTATTGTTCTTTTATTGTGCTCTTTATTTGTAATTTGGGTTTCTCATATAAGAGAAACCATGTGATATTTAAATTTGTGTGTCTGATTTATTTCACTTAATATTAACGGTCTCAAGGTGCATCCATTTTCCTACGAATCTACAAGTTTATCTTTCTTTATGGTAGAGTAGTACTCTAATGTGTGTAAATAGCACATTTTCTTTATCCATTCATCTGTCGATGGACCTATAGGCTGCTTCCAAGATTTAGCTACTATGAGCTGTGCTGTTATAAACATGGGTATGCGCGGTTCACAATATGATGTCTTTGACTCCTTTGGGAAAACACATAGAAGGGGGAAAACTGGGTCCAGTTGAATATCTTGATTTATAGTTTTTTGAGGAATCTCCACACTGACTTCCACGGTGATTGCATTAGTTTATAGTGTCACCAACAATGCAAAAGTGTTCCTGTTTAACTTCTTTGCTTTTGTTTCCTTATCTAAAATATGAAATAATAAAAAAGTAATACATTATCTGGTAGACTTGCTTTGAGTATAAAATGAACTAATATCTATCACAGGCTAACAATAGTGCATGTCATATAGTAGGCAGCCAACCAACACCAGCAATCTCCCCAGTAAATTGATTTACAAGATGGAGATTTTAAAGAACCACATTGAGCCACGGCATTCAGTAACCGAATTAGACTCCGTTGTAGAGCTGGAGCCTTCTTTTGGGAGGGTAAGGGTGTGAGTGATTTGGAGACCTGGGCCTCCCAGTGGTTTAGGTTTGCTAACAACATTAGTCACGAAACACAGGGAGTCCAAAGAGTCGCCAGACACCGACTGAGATAAGGAGCGTTGTGTGAGCAGCAGCAGACTCGAGCACGCTTAGCAAACTGACAAAAGAAACGATGGCTCTGCCTAAGAAACCTTGTCCTTTGACTCTGATATCCTTGGATGTTTTCTCATTTGCTGATGAAAATATAAATGTACACAAGCACTTCCTGACAGCATAATATCTTTATTTTCTCATGTTCTTCCTAATTCTATTTGCAAGAAGGGTGTTTAATACAATAAAAATGACTGCTATGCATGAGTGCATAACAAAAGGAGCAGATTTTCTGATATCAAGAAATCAAGGAAATTAGTAACTTGCTCTGGTACCTTGTCTAGATTTTACGGCTAAGTCATTTTGAGACTTTGAAGACCTCCTTGTACCTGGCTCTTTGCTTTCCTGCATTGGGTCTCTTCTTCTGATTTCTTAGTGGTTTGTTTTTGTTTTTATTCTTTCTCTCTTGTTTTCTATTTCTTGTCTATTGTCCTTTCAGTTCTAAAAAAAAAAATTAACCTACTACTTGGATTATCTATTTCTCCTGTAATAGTTTTTAGTTTATAACTGAACAGATGATTTATTTAGAGTTTAATTTCTTTGCTACCTATATTGAGTCTCTTTCTGTTTTGCTTTTGCTTTTTAATTTTGGGTTCTGCATTTTGTACAACATTTTCTCAGATGCCTGATGAGCCAGATGGTTCCTTTAGAATTATAAATGGTGCACTAAAAAGATATTAGCAACGTGCTTCCCAGAAGACGTGGAGGGAGTAAGCCAGATTTTTCATGAGGAAGGGTCCCCAAGATGTTGTAGTATTTTTCTTATGGGCCCTTGGGTTTCTCTGGAGATCAGACAGATTTTTTTTTTTGCCTGTTTTCCTCCTTCTCAAGCCTGACATTTGGTGAAGCGCTCTGGATGCTCCTCCTGTTGTGGAGCAGGGTGGAGCCACTCAGGTTGCCTTCACAGAAGCCAAACCAGACCCGCCAACCTGTGTCCAGCCTGGGTCAGGCTGCGAGCCCAGCACCGTGTCCATAAGCAGCACCCCACGGTTATTTGGTACAAAGTGTCATCACCCAATTGATAACACACTACAGGGTTTTACCCACACTCACAGGGTTGTAAGTACTTTAGAAATTTACTTCTTATCTCCAGGGTGTGCAAATACCACATTTGCTTTCTGGATGTGCATATGGACTGTTTCCAAGACTGTTTTAGCTATTATGAACTGTGCTGATGTAAACGTGGGTGTGCACGTGTCTCTGTAATATAATGTGTTTAACTCTTTCAGTGAGATACCGAAAGGGGAATAGTTGAGTCTACTCTGTCATAAAGAAAGGTAAACCTGAGTCATTTGTAGGAAAATAGATCCACCTTGAGACTATAGTGTTAAGGGAAATACATCAGACACACAAGCTTAAATATCACATTGTTTCTCTGACATGAGACACTGAGAGTGAAAATAAAGAGCAAAATAAAAGATAAATAATAAGAAGCAGAGAGATTGTTCTCAAAGGGGGAGGTGATCAAGAGATGGAGGGGAGGCTGGGCAGGCATGAGGGATGAGGAAAGGAATCGAGATATATCATGTGTGGGTGCCAACTTCCCACAAGGGTTGTAAACATTACGCACTACCCTCATGTACTAATAAACTACAGTAAAGAAGGAAATTAACCTCTGATCTTCTATGTAGACTGG
>RJWT010032915.1:0-14017 GCA_004365215.1 Cuniculus paca | reverse complement strand
GCTGAGAGGGCAGCCTTTCATGGCAGCCCACAAGCAGCAACAGCAAGTGGCACAAAAGAGGGAAACACACTTTCTTCCTGACCTTACGTTGTATGCTGGCTCCACCCCTGGGTGGGTGCAGAACTCACCAATCCCAGTGCTAGACAACAAAGCAATCACAAACACTAGATTGAGCTGCTTCCATGACTACCTGAGGCTTGGGGTGCCACCCAGACACAAACCATAACAGAACTTAACTGGAGAGAACTCCACAAAGTGACGGTCACTTTGAATCTTCAATCCATGGTACAAAATCAATAGAAACATGAGAAAGCAAGGCAAACTCCTATCTAAAAGCTGATCTCATGAACACTAAATTAGAAGAAGCTATAGGCAAAGAACTCAAAAATCAAATGGTTAAAATGTTTGAAGAAACCAAAGAATAAAAATGTAAGACAATGCACAAGAGGTGTGAGTTCAAAGAGAATTTAAACAGATAGGAATTTTATTAATAAAATGTTTGATGAACTTAAGAAATGAACAATAAATTAATTGAGGTAAATGAGACAATATAGACAAAGATGGCTACTTTGGTAAAGAATTAGAAAGTATAAGAAAGAAGTAAACAGAAATAGGTTATAAGAAAAATTCAGTGGAAAACATGGGGAGCAGACTTGACTGATATGAGGACAAAGTGGCAGAAATTGAAGACAAAGTGGATATAGTAGATGATAAACTCAGTGACACCCTAAAAACAACAAATCACTATGCAAGCTGGATTCAAGAACTGCTAGATGACTCAAAAACAAAAACAAACTAAAACAAAAAAAACCCTTCAGAATTATAGAAATAAAAGAAAAATTAGAAGACAACTCAACAGGTAGCAAAAACTTACTGAAATTATAGCAGAAACATTTCCAAATCCAGAAAGCAATTTCAATATTCAAGTACAAGAGAATCCTAAATGGCCACAGCCAAAAAAGAACCTCTCCACATACATCATAGTTAAAATTCTAGAAATTCAACAAAAGTAGAGATTACTAAAAGCTGTTAGAGAAAAACAGCAAAGAATGTATAAAGACAGGCCCATCAGAATAACTGGATTTCTCAGAACAAATCTTAAAAACCAGAAGAACTTGGAGCAAAGATTTTTAAACCCTAAAAAAAGATAACTGTCAACTCACACTTTTATGTTCTGCAAAATTAACCTTCTAAATTGATGGAGAAGTAAAGATTCAATGACAAAGAAATTCTAAAGAAATACATAACCATTATATGAGCATTGCAGGAAATACTGGATTTAAAAGGACCAATAGACACCAGTATGATCCTAGTGGAGGGCTTCAATACCCTACTCTCACAATTAGATCAGTCAACTGGACAAAAGTATCAACAAAGAAAGAAACATCATATCTAAACCACATAATTAAACAATCAACTTAAATATCTAGACTGTTTTATCCAACAAAAACAAGATACATAGCACACAAAATGTTTTCCAAAATAGAACATATTGTAGGCCATAATGCTTGCTTAAATAAATACAAAATAATTTAAATAATTCCCTGCATACTATCAGATCATAGCAGAATGAAGCTAGAAATCAACAGCAAAAAGAAGTCACAGAAATTATGCAAATATATAGAAATTAAATAATACATTATTGAATAATAATAGAATCACAGAAGAAATCCAGAGAGAAATAAAAAATTTCCTATAATCAAGTGACAATAGAAGCACAACATATCAAAACCTATGGGACACAACAAAAGCATTTCTAAGAAGAAAGTTTATAAGTGCAAGTACACATAAAAAAAGAGAGACTGATCTCAAATAAATAACTTAATGATGCATCTCAAGGTACAAGAGTATTGCAAAATTATATGTACAAAATTTTACCATTTAATTAAAATATAAAATATATGTTTATGGATTGATGCATATTCACATAAAACAAGAAGTATTTTTTAATTAAAAAGACAAGAACAATCCAAATCTGAAACTAATAGAAAAAAAATTATAAATCTCAGAGCAAAAATTAATGAAATTGAGACTAAAAAATACAAAGGATGGATAATAAAGAGTTGGTTCTTTGAAAGAATGGGAAGGGATTCTTGGGATGGGAGAGGCAGGAGGGAGATGGGAAGAGGAAGTGAAAAACATTAAGATGTGATACGTAGGGGGGTGGAGGGAAGGGGGAAAAAAGAATTAAAATGTGTTATGGTGCTGAGGATATAGCTCAGTGGCACAGTGCCTGCCTGGCAAGTACAAGGTCCTGAGTTCAATTCCCAGTACAAAAATAAATAAAATAAAATAAAATAAAGTGTGTTATGTACATCTACCAGTCCGCTACGGTGAATGTAATTATTCTGTACTGCAAACATGTACTAATAAATTTTTTAAAAATTATGTGATAAGTATATGTACCACAATGAATGTATTTACTATGTATCACAAACATATACTAAGCTTTAAAAAAGTTGAGGAAAAAAATGAAACAAACAAAGAAGAGATTTGGCAGAATATTCTCCTTAATTTGGTTTTCACAAAGTTATGTTCCAGGAAGAGCTTGTTTCACCTCTTGTCATTCAGGAGTGACACAGATACCCAAGAACAGAGCTTCGTTTCAGTGTCCCTGGCTTATAAGGTGTTCTTAAGGGATGGGCAGGTCAGTCTTAAGAGACCTGGACAGATAAACTGAGTGGCTCCTAACTGGTTTGGCTTTGACCTCTTGCTGGATAAGATAATCAGTAATGTCCCTGGTTAGGCATTGTAGAATCAGAAAGGTCCTTCCTCCAAAGATACCATCATTTTGAAGTTGTTACAAAATATATTTTTCATAACATATCTTTTGTTTTATGTAAATATGCATGAATCTGTAGACAGAAGTTTTATATTTTAATTTTAATTAAATGGTAAACTTTTGAATATGTTATTTTCCAAAACTGTGATTAGAAGCTTGTCCATATTGATAGATTTCTTTTGTGTGTTTGTTCATTTATTGCTGTCTGTGGTTCATTTTATACCTTGTTTTGAATCTTAAGAAGGGTAGAGTGAGTTTTTAAGTGACAGGAACAAGTTTCTACCACGCCGGACATATAGGCAATTTGTAAGCTATTACGAATAATGCTGTGATGACCATTGACATATATCTTTTTGTGCTTATGTGGGATAGTTTTCCTAGGGGAATGTGTTTGTCGATAATTCGTATTTTCAATTTTACCAGATATCACCAATTCTTCCCCTAAATGGTCACACAACTCAAGCTCTAGCTATATTGTTTTTCTACATATTCCTAACACGTGGTATTAGAGTTCATTAAAAAAAAAATCTGATGGACTAGGTGACCTGAGTAAAGGGAGGGCAGTTTTCATAGAGGAGCAGGAACACAAGCCAGAATGCCTGGGTGAGAGAGAGGAGGAGATGATGAAGTCACAGTACATAGTGGATATAAATTACCCTTTCACTAAGCTCAGTCATAGAGAGGGAAGTAAAAGGCAAACTCTTAGGTAGAATTGGTGGAGCAGCTATGTTACAATTGGGAAGCCCTAAATTGTTGGAAACAAAGCAGCAGAGAATGTGCCAGAGAAAGAGTAGAAAAAGTCTATAACAAATTTCTGGGGCAAATGTCTATGGGGTTTAAAATGTCAAAGGTGAGGCATTTTCAGGTGATGATGGGATGGCAAGTATGGGAGCTGAGCGTGGAAGGGTAAGGGAGCTCTTTGATATTCAAGATCCCAAGGTACTTTGAAGCTTCAAAGGAGCCAAGTAGGATTAGTCATGTGTTATAGTCAGGGTTTGCAAGGAACGTGATTTAATACAGGACACATAATTTATAGTATTGTTTTATGATAATCACCCAAAGAGTCAAACACAAAAAGTACAGGAAATCTGTCCACACACTAAAGGCCCCAAAGAATCCAGCTGAGGGCCTGGATCCCATGCCAATATCCTGCATGAGTCCAGTTGAAGACTTATAACCCATGACAATGTCTCATGCAAGTCTGTTTCATGGATCTGCCATGGGAAGTCCCAAAGGTTAGCGATGGAAGCTAGAAAGTCTGTGCCAGAGGGGTGAAAAATCTGTGCCAGCAGGCTGACTGTTCTGCACTGGAGCCAGGAAGCAATGCTCAAAGTAAGGACCAGCGCTCCCCTGAAAAGTATCACCGCCATCCTCAGCGACAATGAGGTCTCAAGCCCCTTGACCGATGAGAACAGCCAAGTTCATATCAGAAAGCTGGCGTGACAAGCCTCTCCAGGAGATTGAACAGCACACCATCTTCCCCTCCAGAGCTAGGAAGCTATGCTCAAAGTAAGGACCAGAGCTCCCCAAAGTGAACCGCAGCCATTTGCGGCAACAACAAGGTCCAGAGCTCCTCTGTCAATGAGAACAGCCAAGTTCATATCAGGAAAGAAGTTCAACAAGCTTCTCCAGGAGAACCCATGGCAACAGGAGAACCAACAACATCACTTCTTCCTCTCCAGTTTTCCCTCTCCTGTTGTTGGCAACAATCCCCAGGTGAGCCCTCCACGCCCAGCGCCATGCTTATTCAGTTCAGCCGGATGCCACAGGTTGACCACCAGCTGTCAATCCACCACATCATGTAGTGTTTTAAGTACCTTCTAGGTATCGGGCACTGTTCTAGACACTGCACTTGCAAACTGAATAGAACAGATAGCTATACACCCCCGTTTCTAATGATAGCTGACAGCAAAATATATACAATCAAATGTATAACCAATTTTTTATAGCAAGCATACTTACTAAGAAAATAAAAGAGGTAAAGCTGTTGTTTTAGTTAAAATTAATGGAAAGTAAAGAGATTGTTACTCTGGTGCACCTGAAAAGACTTTGTTAGCAAGAGACAAGCCGCTGACCAAGAATTGGGAGTGGGATGGGACGGAGACGGGGAGCTGATTCCAAGGAAGTACCTTGACTGTGGGTTGTCCCGTAGACCTGTGAGAGCTAGAATAAATAGGGGATTTTCTAGTTTCTAATTTTCCACTAAATTGGAAAAAATCAATGGAAGAAAATAGAGATATTAATTAACAAGAATAATTGCTGTCCTATCTCAAGATTATAGTTTATGAGCAGTGGACTTTTTTAGAATTTAATCCTTCTAATTGGAAATTATTAAGTATTAACAGCTTTATTTTCCTCAAAACAAATGATAAAGATTTATCCACTCTCCCACCAAATTTCTCCCCCATTTTCTTTGTTTTACATTTCTTTTTGTTCCTAGACCAGAAGGTCATTTCTATTTCTTTAGAATATGAATTTCTCACTTAAGCATAGAGAATAGTTACCTCTTGGTAAGTTAGGAAATGTCTCCTGGAATGCTGATTGTTATCAGGGGGGAAAAAGTTTTCATTTTTCAAAATGTGTTAGCTTTAATGTACAATAATTTATTTTATTGAACAGAGGGGCGATTTGGATAACCCTCACCACAGGCTTCATTCAAAAATCTCTTGGCAGGTGAGTCAGCTGAGATGAAGTCAATTTATTTGAACAGATAAGAGTCAATGCTATGGTAGAGGTGAAAAGCATAATTTACCAAATAAGCATGTATATGACAGAAAAAAAAATCCTTTGAAAAATAACAGGGAACCATGACAAATCAGGCTTCATAGCAGATCGTAACAATTTTTAAAGATTTCCTTTAAAACTGAAATAGTAATTTTTCAAATCTATAGGTAGGGAGCATTTAGGTAAAATCTACACAAAACAATCATTTATAGCTATGCAATATAATTTTGATGATTTCACTCTTCTGCTTTTAAAGACCCTTAGGCAATGAGAGGTAATGAGCAGAACACTGGGATAGGATACAGGGTGGTAATTCTGGCCTTATCACTAATCAACCTAATTAGCTGTGAGAGTAGGTCAGTAACTTGATCTCACTGGAATTCCTTTTCTTACTTGCAAAATGATGAAATTGTCTCAGTTATTACGGCCTCTTTCTGATTGAAATTAATATAATAATTTGGGACTATGTACTGTGTAGGGATGTTCTATCATGCAACTGGAGTGGACCTGTTACAGTGAGTGTCTATGGGTCATGGAGAAACCTCCAGGACACTTTGCATGCATTTACACCAGATCTCCATCTCCACTTCTAGAGTGAAAAAGCAGTGAGAAGTAGTATGTGAATGTTTGTATATAGGGTTGGTTAGTAGGCTGTGATGGCCTATATAATGATCACTTAGACCAGAACCTTCCTCAGTACATCAGAATGCCCAACTGGGGTGGGGGGACTTAATAAACTTCTAGTTCATGACCGTTAACTGAGCTCCTGGGCTAACCTCTCCTTCCTCTCCAAAATCCCACAGAAATGACAGAAGTAATAAAGAAGGATTCAGCCCCAAACATCTCTGGTACACCTGGAAAAGAGCCATTGTTTGACATGGGGGCTTTAGGTGGTGTTAAGAATATGAGCTCTGGACCCAACTGCTGCTTTATTGCTAAGTTGCTTGTGCTGTCTGGATCTTTCAGCTTTTGGATTAATTACTTAATCTTACTTCATTTCCATATCTGGAAAATGGAGATAACAGAAACCACCTCATAGCATTGCTGTGAAGACTAGTACCAGAACTTCGAACAGTGCCTGACACAAGTTTTCATCTCTCCTTGATAATTATTATTATTACAGGTGATACTACAGGTGTAATTATAGAATTAATATTGAGTATGAAAGCAGGGTCAGGCATGGATGATAACACATATCAGGGATTAAAAAAATGTGCACTTCTATTTAGGTGAAAGATAATAGCTCTGATGACCCCTGATAAAGAAACCTAAGAGAGGAAGGGGCAGACAGCCAGTAGGATAATTAATTACCGCGACACAGAGTAACCGAATCAGTCGTTTATTCTCCAGGTGCCTGGTGTTGCATTTGCCCCCAGGTGAAGCTATGGATTCTGCTCGCTAAATTAACTGTGATATTTGCTGCGAGATTCTGCCAAGGTGATTGCTGGAACCAGAGAGAGAAATTAGACAGCGTTCCTGCTAACTTCCATCTGTTGCAGGAGAAATAAAAATGTAACTTGTTGTCTAAACGGGAACACTTTTGAGCGAAAGAAAATGTGCTGCTAATTGTGCCAGTACAAGAAGGGTAGCCTCTAACCATCGCAGGCAGATCAGTTCATGATTCCGCCCTGGTCTTGGGGATGGAGAGTATCAGACAGAAGGCTGCTTTGCCACAGTCTCCAGCCCTCCCTGGAAACCGCAGCAGTGGCCAAGAAAACAAGAAATTTCATGAGCTGAAACACTCCAGCTACCAACGAGGTCAATCTAACTATGAAATCGAGTGTGAATAGGTAAACAGGAAGTCCTAAACATTTGCCAGAAACCAACAGCATGAAACCCTAACACGACACTGTAGAAACAAAAGGAGTTTCCTGTGAGGAAACAAAAATTAATGTGGGAAACAGAAAGATCCATATGGATTTATTATATCCATAAAACAAGAAGAGGTTGCTATTTTTAAAGATGCAATCTAAATTCTGGGAAATTTTAAAAAAATGGTCTCTCTTTTAAAGGTTACATGATTGAGCAAATCAAAATAAAGGACATCCTGTTAAATTTTAATGATTTCTAATGCCTATGTATATGTATGTTGACTAAAAGAAAAATACTGAATGGAACACATTTATGCTAATTAGCGTCTTGTTTATCTGAGATAAGTTATAAATATTTAAACTATGTATCTCTTCTTTTAATTATATTTCTTCGGCTCGCCTTAATAATTCTGTTGGAATTTGCATAGGAATTGGGGAGATAAATCTGTTGCAAATGGGAAGGGCACAGAGAGATTGAAAAAGGGAGGGAGAGGATGTAAAAAGGGAAATAAGAATTATGACATGTTATGTACATGTACCGACTTCCCATGATGAATGTAATCAGTATGTATTGCAAATATGTACCAATAAAAAGTAAAAAATTAAAAAGTTCTTACAGTAACAGTCTACATTCCCTTTGTATAATAGGATCTCCAAGTGTCGCATCCAATTTACTTTATTGTTTTGTCCGTTGCAGATTCATTTATGGGAAAACGGACTTGACATTAATATCACGAGCCAATATACTGAACACTGGTCTCTTTGAGAATTACTTTTCAAATTTGATGTGTGAAAACACACAGTGTACCAATTATTTCATAGCACATCTTGCTTTTCTAGTCTTTGAGATTGCCATGATCAACAAATTTTTAAATGTTCAGTGACAATAAAAAGCATTGTCACCCATTTTTATTCCCTTTTCCAGCAGGAATGATGATTTCATTTGCTGCTATGCTGGAAGAGTAGGCATATTCATGTAAAAGAATAGAATTCCTCACAAGATGAAATTGATTGCAAGAGATACTTGTGGCAAAGACCACAATAATTATCCATTTTTAAATTGGAATTTCTTTCCCTGTCTCTAAGTCATGTTTTTCTTTTTGTGAACAGCCTTGACACTTAAAGAGATGAATATTTCATTGGTTCTTTATTTTATTTTATAACACGTTCAACAAGTTCTTTTATGTAATAGGGTATTTCAGTGAGAACATATGAAGTTGAGAGACTTATGCTAATACATAGCATAGAATATCATTGTAACGTCTGTCTCCATTATTTATTTTAGTCATCTGAACTTCTATTAGCCAAAGTTATTTTACCACTTTCTTTGGTACTAGCTGAGGAAATGATACATCTCTTATGCTTAGCTGCTTGTATATACAGATTTATATCTGGACTTCCCACCATTTTTGCTATTGAGGGTACAATGGATGCAGAGAACTTCAAAATGAGTTTTTCCTCGTTTAATAAAAGCCCACTGTTTATAAAACTCATCACAAAAATCGACACTGGAGTTTTGACATTTTAGGTGCAAACATATACAAATAAAAATAATAACCACAACTGAAAAATGGCAAAGATCAAATTTGATAATCTCACCACGGTGTCAGCAGTGCTGTCACTTCAAGCACAACCCCATAAGTAGGAGGGGGCCTGTTGAATGGGTTGAGAATTTATGAGCTAACAGTGAACTGAACTAGATAGTTAATGCAAAAAAAGTGTATTTCCAGTTTGTCTTCAAGGGACGGCCTTATAAATCACAGCCTCCCCCAACAGCTCCGAGCACCCCCACCACCTGCCCAGCACCGAGCTACGTCCCCAGCCCTTCTTCATTTTTTAATGTTTGAGACAGGGCCTCGGTAAGCTGCACTGGGGGTGTAGCTCAGTAGTAGAACACTTGGCTACTATGCATAAAGGCCTGGATTCAATCATCAGCACCACGAAACAAATTCTGCCAAATTGGGTCTTATATGAGGTTTGGGGAAACCTAGCATTCAGACATTGGTGGGTTTCTCATGGCCAACCCGGACTAATCCACTGGCGTATGTTAGGATTACATTTTTTTTTTGTACCGGGAATCAAACTCATGACCTCGTGCTTGCCAGGCAGGTGCTGTGACATTGAGCTAAATCCCCAGTCTAGGATTACATTTTCACATGCTTTTCCCAATGCAAAAAGTATGCACAAGACAGGAAAAAATAACAAGCAATATCATTGCAACAATGTAGTATTAAAATCTGTAATTATGATAGAAAACTCTTTAACTTTTTTTAATCCATCACAGAAACTGATAGACAAACCAACCCCAAAATAAGTATTTGGTAGATTAGACTAGAACAATCCACACATGTTCACATAGAGAATGTCCAGTAGGGCACACAAGATAAATTTATGCCAGTAGGACAAACATCCAGTAAGGTAGCCAGTGTTTTTCTTTAACCTCCAGATATCTTTCCAGGTGTAGCAACTCTAAATTTAAAGCACTGTATCAACATTTTAAACTGAAAGAAAAATTCATGATTCCTTCTATATTTTGAAGCTTCTGGAATAAAAGCTTTTTTTTTTAATGATCAGAGAAAAACAAAGGAGAAAATATAGTTAGATAAACATAAACAGTATTCAAAATGTGCAATGGGCTGAGTGTGGTGGCATGAGCCTATAATCCCAGCACTTGGGAGACTGAGGTAGGAGGAGCACTGTGAGTTCAAGTCCACTGTGCAGCCTGGGCTACGCAGTGAGTTCAAGGCCAGCCTGAACTACATAGTGAGATCCGGTCTCAAAAGCAACAACAAAAAAAATCAGAATGTGCAGTGTAACATATCTGCGTATTTGAAAGATACTCTAAAAAAATTACGTGATAATATTATGTACAACTTTAAAAAGATGCCTTTAGAAAAATGAATAAAATCCATACCTTTTTGGAAATAAAAGTGATCTAAAAGTTTTTTTAAAAAGGTAGACCAAAAAAGAAAAAAGTAGACAACTTGATTCAGTAATTATAGAAAAAGTGGAAAATAAAAGGACCTTTCTTCACCAAAAGTGGGATTTTCAACTTTTTAGAGAAGTGTCATATTTAACTTTGCAGAACACAGAAAAAGATGAAGTTTGTAAACTTTGTCTTACAGAGTAGAATAGTCCTTGTAAAATGTGTGCACATTAGGGGACATAAACACCTATTAAAAAACCTCTTCTATGAAAATAGGCACAAAAGTAGTAAATGAGAAATAACTCTTATTGCTAGATATTAACATAATGTAAATGGATTTTAATATTTAGGAAATATATTAATATATGTGCTGCCAAAGTGAGCACTAGGAGATATATTAATACGATGCATTATATTACAGAAAGAATATCTTATATTCTCTAAATAGCAAGAGGGAAGGTACTTATTTAAAGAAAATTCAAGATCTACTTTGACTCAATCATACAAAAGAACCCCCACTTTTATGAAAATCATATGTATAAAAAGAGATTTCTGTAACTTAATAAAAAGCATTTATCAGCAATCACTATGAAATGTTATAGTCGATGGTTAACTACCTGATATTTAATTTAAATGAAAGAATGGGGAAAGGAAAGCTCTCACTGTTATTTTTCAATATTACTTCAAGATCCTCACCAACAAAGCAATATAGAAGAAGAAAACAAGGAGCTATTAATGTGGGGAAGGAAGAAGGAAAGTGTCATTATTGCTACAAAAATGCAAGAATCAAAACCAATGAGCCAATGCATGGACAAAATTCTGTAAGATGCTAGAAGTCAGACTCACAAAAGCAAATATCCTATGTACAAAAATAAATAGAAAAAGTGGTATAAAAAGGATCATAGCCACAATACAAGAAAAGTCTAAGACATGTGGAAATAAACTAAATAAATGTTTGGAATCTGTGTAAAGGAAACAAGAAAACATTACAGAAGGTTATATAACAAAAATCAGAATAAATTGAATTTTTCCCAGGTGTGTAAACAATATTCTTCAGTTCTCCTTAACCTAATCTATAAATAAAATATGATCCAAATTTAAATAGTAACTGGATTTTATTAAATGTTCCTTGGCGATACATAATTTTTATATTAGCTAAGATGAATTCTCAAACCTTGTGCCAATGAAGGTTTTTTCCTTACCTCATATGTCCATGGAAGGGTTCCTGCTCAGGATAACTGCCTTAAGATCATTCTGGACACCAGGTATCTTCCATTCTGTCATTCTGGCACTTTTAAAGTTTCACCATAATATACAAAAGGGAACTTTTCCTTATACAGTGTGTGTGTGTGTGTGTGTGTGTGTGTGTGTGTGTGTTGTAGAGAAGTGGTGCTTTACTATTTTGTGCTTCATGTTTGAGTTTGTAATTTTTTGTATAATATAAAGTAGGACCAGATGGATGACCAACTGTACTATTTACTGAGCAAAATATTCATCTTCAACTTATTCTAAATGATACTGTTTTTAGATACTTAATTTTCATACATAGGTACTTAATCTAAAAAGATATATATCTTTGTTTTTAAGATGCTTCTCTAAAATATATGTAGTTTAGTTTTTACTCACTAGGAATTTGACCCAAAGTGGTGTTCTTTGCAGCCTGTGTTCCCAAGTACTATACTATACTGACTTTTTGCACAATACGAAGCTATCTTTACTTATTGTTATTTTTGAACAGCTACTTTTGTGTATTTGTATGTGCCTATGTTTAGTGTGAAAAGATACCTCAAGGTATAAGAGTGGTTACCCCATCGGCTAGTAGTTATGGAGAATTTTTTTACCTTTTGTTTCTGAATAGTTCGAGCTTATTAAAAATATATATATATTGCATGTCCAAAACATAAAAAGATTTTAAAGTAAAACTTTTCCAGTTTGGAGATATATGTTGAAGTCTTCCAATGCCACAGTGCAAAATTTAAGACTGACTATCCAAAATTTAAGACTGTTTTATGTCAAACACTTGCTAAAAACATGTTGGATGGACAAATGACCAATTTCTCCTATAGATTCTAAATTCTGGAGGTTTGAGGATTATAATTTATATCTAACTGGACCCATTCAAAAAAACATATACATACTCTGCTTGTTTTTGTTTATTTCTTGCCATAGTTTTCCCTTTATTTTTTATTGTGGTCTTAAACTTTTGCCTAAAATTTCATTTCTGTGATTGAGTCAGAAACCTCAAAATCTCTTATAGTACAGCTCATCAATAGAAGTTACCAGTGCCTGTAAGGAAAAACACTTACTACCATATTATGACTTCTGTTCCTAATGAGGTAAAGCTAATAATACACAACAAATCTATTAAGTTCCTAGTTGTAATACAATATTGGATGTTAGTGCTTACAAGGTTTTTCTTGCTGTGAGAAATCAGTTTTAATTTGGACTAGTTGAAATTTAGTAAGTACTGTTTCTTTTAGAGAATATTGTATTTGAAAGACAATATTCTTCCAATTAGAAGCACATCTTTCACATTTGAGAGAAATCCAGAGCCTGTGGAACATACTATGACAACCCAGTGCACTTAGCAACTGAAAGTGAGTGGGCTGTGAGCATGTGGAACCTAGTGACATCAAGAAATCAATTTGCAAAACGGTGGCTTGAAATTTGCAGTTTTTTTTTTCAAGGTGTTGTGAAGAGCTGTTGAAGCCACGAAGCCATTAGGAATGACATGCTTTCCATTGCTTGTATAATATTCTGTAGCTCCAGTTTTCCTACATACATTTTCTGCTTCACTTTTTTCTTCTATTCTAAGAGAATAGCATCATGCTTTGTGAACATGTGTACAAGAGAAAAACCTTCTGTCTGCAGTGTTTGTCTCTGGTGATCATGTCTCTCTTGACAGTTCTTCCTTCTTGCTGGACTATTGACTACAAAGGGAAGGACATCAAAAGGGGCTCAGAGATTTGGGAAGAAAAGACACATTCCTCTTCTGAGGTTCAGGTACAAAAAATACACCTAAACTGTAATATTAGATATCACCTGAAAGGACAAGAAGACTTGATAGGATACAGGAAAGCTATGGTCAAATGAGTTACCAGTATTTCTGAAGGAGAGGAAATCAGATTTAATATGTCCAAAAATGCACCAGTCATCTTCTCTAATCAAGGATTTTTGCTCAGAGCACAATCTCCCCTCAGAGATGAATTTCTTATGAGGGGATCCAGAAACAAAGGCAGGAAAACAATTGGGCCTCTGGAAAGGACTGAAATCAGAACCTGAAAACACTTATTAACATAAACTATCCTCTTTCTAGCTTCTGCTTTCGCTTCTCTGAGATATCTTATTTTTCTCTCCCCAAACCAGCTGCTTCTGCTTCTCCAAGCTCCTGGCAGAAACTAATCACCTTTATGTTCAGTTTCATTTTGCCCAGCAGAATCTCAGTTTCAGATTACCCAGGAGAAAAGAATCTGATTGGCCGAGCAAGATCAAGTGATTGGAGAATCTCTGGACCAATCACTATGTGACTGGTAGAAGTTACATCTTCTGGAAGAGTCGGTGGGTGAGTGGGGAACTGTTTTTGGAGTAAAAGAGGTTGGCATGCATTGGTTATCCACCTCAAACTTGTACAGCAAACTCCTCGGATCATCTCTTAGAGCTCTTATCTGGACTATTCACATCATTAGAATTCTTTTAGGTGTTCAAGTTTGAAAACTGATTCATTTTCAGTTTTCATTTTCCTTCATCTTCTGTGTTTGTCGTTCATTTTTTGTT
>RJWT010032914.1:0-14013 GCA_004365215.1 Cuniculus paca | reverse complement strand
ACCCAGGTGGGCGTTATTGTTAGAGAAAACCCGAGACCAGTGCAGCCGGCCGGACCTGCTTCCGGTGTGATGCAGCCCGGTTATTAAGCCGAGCTCCTGAGCAGGCCCAGGCTTCTGTTCCCTGCCCGTCCACTGCGTCTGCCCTCTGGTGTCCTCCCAATCTGCAAGTGGCGGTGTATTTTCTGTTTTTTTCACCCCTTGGGAATTGAGATAACAAAAAACATCTTGAGTTGCTAAAACCTTATCATTCATCAACTTACTATTTTCAATAAAAGCTGGAATCACCAACTACCTGCTGTTTGTTTTAACAAAGTCAGTAGCAGATCTCTTTTTTGACTCACTGAAGTTTTTCATGCGTCCTTTTAAAAAAAATTTCTTTTTCTTCTCTATATCAATCAAATAAATGCATTGTATTTTGCCTTATTATTCCTTAATTTACCTAGTGCTACACACAGACATGCAAGTGAACAATCACAAAACCCAGCGTGTGTCATTATTCAGCTTATTTTCTAACGTACATGCTATCTATTGTGACAATAAAAATCACCATGCCACATCCTCATGTAAGGCACCTTTGTGACTAATCCCTAATACTTCAATGTCCAACATTAGAGAGTCCTGGTCCCAAGCCATTTTAAAAGAATGACCTAATATCTGCATTCTCTTTGATTTTTAATGACACAATCTGCCTCTAAATCTTGGAGGGGGGGTGGGTATTAGGGATTGAACCTAGAGCCTTACTATGCTAGGCAAACACTGTACCACCGAGCTCCATCCCAGCCTGCCCCTCATTTTCTCAGTTCTCTCCATGATTCTAAGCTGCAAACCATACTGGACAAGTACCAAGTAAACTTTCCCAGTCAGGTCAACATTGAACCTAACCATCGAGCTTGATTCGCTTCTCGTCCAAGAATCAGGTTTGTGAACTGAGGTGCTGTGTGCTGTGGCTTGAAACCAGGTACCCACACACTCCAAGCAAGTGAGTTACCTCTGAGCTGTATCCCCAGTCCTGCTTCTACATTGTTCATCTTAAAGTTTTTTCCCAAAGGGCAAAGAATATGAACTCTACAATTGTTAAACTGTTTAGTATGAATTGTGCTTTTTCTTACTTACTTAAAAAGTGCTTTTCTCTTTAAACAGAAATACTCACTGCTTGCTTCAGTGTCATGTTCTGAATATATTCCTGTCATTCTGTGGTACAATTCATTCATTTTAAATGCAATCATTTTCTTTTTTTTTTTAATAGGATACTACAGACTATGTTGCCTACGTCGCTAAAGATCCAGTTAATCAACGAGGTATGGAAAGCAACTTCTAGAATTTCTTAAACGCTGTGGTATGCCAACTTTAAAAAATACTAAGCATTTATCTTTAATACAAAGTCATGAGTATCACTAGAGTGCTAGAATGGATTCTAGAAATATTGTGTAAATTTGACTTGGAAATAAATAGCTCTGCCAGCACAGCAAAGTAGAAAAAAATATAGAGGTGGAATTTAAATCTTGGCCATTTGAGAGAACAACTCATCATCTAAAAGGCTCATCCCTTTGTGTGCTCGCAAGAGAAGCTGCTGAGGTCATGACGGCGAGGGCGGCAGCCACATCCCTAGTGGACAAATGAATTGCATGTAAGACCCAGTGCAGTGGGGTTATGTGTCTGTGTTGGCCCTGTGTGTGTGTGTGTGTGCATGCGTGTGTGTGTGCTGAGTCTGTGTGGTTGATATTCGAGAGCCCTGCATTTTTGAGTGTTCAGCTTCTATCTGTGGGATCTCGATTTAAATGTCTCTCCTTCAGACGACTCTTGACTGCACCTCCTGCCTCCATTAGTCTGGCCCACCCTGCTGCATCACAATGTTTTATTTCTCTTCTTGTGAACCTCACATTTTATTATTTAATGTGCTCACCCTCCCACTTGTTACATGTGCTAATATGATTGATGCATCTTTTCTCCTAGGGTAAAATCTCAACCAAGCCCCAAACCTATTTCTCTTACTCTTGTTTCCCAAGCACTCATCACAATGCCTGGCACCTAGGTGGTGCACAGAAACTGTTGCGTTTTATTGAATGAATTAGTGATTACAGCTCTCATCCTGGGACTTTGCAAGGTTGTTTAAGACCCTCACTGCCCAGCCGCGCTGTGAGTCAGGGGCCTGAAGTTTTCCAGATAACTGGGTCTCTCTGGACAGACTTGGTTAGTATTGCTTCTCATCTCAACTCTGGAACATTCAGACTGGTCTCAGGGAGCGGAGCACGGGTCAGTTCTCCTCCTTAACTAGCCCCGTTAATTGGTAACCTCTATCACCCCAGGGATGGAGTTTGCCCCCAAACATTTATTATGTGAACATGGCCTGGGACTCAGACATTGAAAGAGCCAAAGTCACAGAGACAGAAATACACAGCGCACGCTGAGAAGCCAAGGAGTAGACTATACTAAAGTGCAGAATGTATGTGCAGGAAGCAAGCAGATCTAAAGGGCATCCGGAGGACAGACAGGAAAGCGCAGCAATCCTGCAGGCGGATGGCGAGAGAGAGCTGTTTACCAGGCGCAGCTTTAGGGAGCTGGATCTGGCGGCAGGACGGAGTGGGTGGGTTCAGGAGAAACCTGAAGCAGAGAGGTCCACCGGGAAATGGTCTCGAGGCTCAGAGTCAGCTGCTGGCACCGCAGCTGCTTGCCACAGCGCATGGGCCCGGAGGCGGACGGGATCGGACTGAGCAAAACCACCACGAAAGGCTCCACCAAAGCCAGGTCACCCTATGCTGGATAAGGAAGCGCGGGCAGTGGTCAGGGAGTGGGCGGGAGGAGCAGGAGCCAGCGGGGGAGCCGCAGGGACACAGACAGCGACTTCTCATAGTCCTGCTGGACTTTGCTGAGGGGTAACTGCTTGCTGGGTTTGGGGAGGCCTTGGGACGACAAAGGATACAACAGAAGGAAGAAAAAAGCCCCAGGAACTCTAGATGGGGGCGACCCTGCCATCATCACCCAACATCTCGGGACATCTCGTCACCCTTGGGTTCAGAGTGGCGCGGGCGGGGTTCAGAGATCAGAACTGGTTGCTCAGCAAGGGTCCTTGTGTTTGTGAATCTCTCTCCTCACTGGAGTGAAACAGGCGAGAGAAAATGAAGCTGCAGCACCTGGGAAAGCTGCTGTCAGGACCGAGTAGTTGTCAGAGCTGAGCTTCGTGAACGGGATCCGTGGGGTCCTGGCACGGGGACTTTGAGGATAGAAACATCCACCGGAGAGGGCTCAGTGTCTCTTTAGCTGTCAGCCAGCGTCCATGCTGGAGACAGAAAGCCTGGGGTGGAACAATAATTTTTCCACCATTTCACTGCCAACGTTAGGCTGATCGCTTCCATCTGCAAACCTCGACTTCTTTGTCCTGTGAGCACGAGCGAGAACACCCTGGCATTCCCGGGGTTGTTGGGCTGAGATGATGCACAGAAAGCATCCTCTTCTTTCCTCCTTCGTGTCTTCTCCTTTCTTAAAGAAATGGGTCTCTCTGAGGCGATAGATAATTAGATCCGTAGGGTAATTTTCTTGCATTTAAAAGTTAGTTTTCTCCCCATCATTTGTTCCTCTTTTTCTGGTGCCTTTGTCCCCACTCATTCATTTTGTTATACAAATCCCTGTGCAAGCTGCTGTGTTCTCAGCACACCCCCTGCCTGCACACTGCTCTAGTGTTAAGTTTTCCCTCCCTGAGCCCCTGGACTCCTGAGCCCTGCAAGGAGGCTCCTGATAATTACTGATCCCACCCTAACGTGCAAGGGTTGAGCTAGTCCTTATGGGAGAAAAATAATTCTGCCACCACAGGTGCATATTTAATGAGAGGTACACACAGCCTATAAGATGTCCACGGAGAAGGAGAGGTGACAAGTGAACAGCGGCTAGGACATGGTAGATGCTCAGTTAGGATTCGTGGAATGGATGGATAAAGGCACAGGGGAAAGAGCAGCATAAGGAGAGTTCCAGCACCTGCGTGGATGGTATGCGAGTGTGTGTGTAAAGGCAGGGCTGCAGAGAGGGGAAAGAACAGATGTAGGCAGCCAGAAAGGATGTGGAGGGCATCACAGGCCAGCAGGGCACTAGGTGCCGTCGATAATTCTGAAGTTTATGAAATTGATTATGGCTTCTGCCATCCTGGGGATATTGTAATATAATCATCTGTCTGGCACCTGTGTCTGTAAAGTGGTATCAAAGAAAGGCAGAAAAACGGTCTGGAATTATAGAGTCCTAGTCAGGAACATCTCATTCGTACTGGGCCAAGGTGGGAATGTTCTAAATGGCCTTGGAGGAAGGGACAGCTTGAGCCACATTTGTGCACCGATGGTATTTGATAGCTATTTAGACATGAGGATAGATAAGGAAGTAAGAATCAAGCCAGACACAGTGGCACACGTCTGTCATCCAAGCACTGTAGGAGGCTGAGCCAGAAGGATCACAGGTTCAAGCCCAGTCTGGACTCAGTGACTTAGCAAGATCCTATCTCAAGATAAATAAAACATGGGCTTGGGGATATAGTGCACACATCTCAATACTTGGCTCATAGTAAATATGTAACAGACGGTATTTGTGACTGCTGTTGTCAGTATTATTCTGCATGACTTGGAGTGGTGTTGCCAGTAAAGAAATAAGGATTTTTAACCGTAGGAAAAAGACAAGAATGTGATAGACAGAGCAAAGAGAAACAGCTACCATGTGTCACATGCATGCCATATTCTGGGCCTTGTCAGAAGCCCCCATCCACATGAACTCATTTCACCCTCACAGCAAGTCTTCGAGGTCGGTAGCGATAGGATTCCTCCATTACACACAGCACCTGCCAAGGAGTGGGTGGACCAATTTGAGGTTCTGGGCACGCCTTACAGCAAGATGTTATAAGGGACCAAGAAACACTAGAAAAATCAAAAGTTTAGCCTCATCAGCAATCAAGACACACAAGTTATAAATAGCCATCATATTTCATCTCCAAATTTCCAACAATAAAAAATGGTAAGATGTGATTTAGAGTAGTACTTTTTAAACATGCTGATTAGAGCATAGATTCAAAGATTTCATGGAGCAAGTTGACAATTTGCATCAAAGTCTTAAAAATGTAAACATCTTTTAAACCAGCAATTTCACTTCTGAGGAGGCATTAGAGTTATGCACAAAGATTAAACAATACAGATTGTCACATGTTGTTTATCTAAGGACGAGTAAAATTAATTCCATACCCATAAAGAGAAAATCATGTAAGTGAACCCATAGTTTGTGTTACTCTACAGCATAGTAAGAGTAGTTTAGAAAAATAAGTGTTAGTATAGGGGAAATGGTTGCAACCCTATTAAAGTACAAAAAGCAGGATACGGAACAATGCATGGAATAGGACCCTTGGATAATTTTGGGTGATAGGTACAGGTAGACACACGATTGGGGAAACACACGCCAAATTGTTAATAGTAGTTGTCTGTGGATGGTGAGATTTCATGTAATTTTTTTTCTCCTTAATGCCTTTTTATTTTCTAAAAGCCTTGCAATGAAATTTGTTCTAGTTAAGAAAAAAAGTTCTAAATTCTTGAGTAAAAACAGTGATGTTAGCCCCGAGGAGGTCTTAAAGGAGAGGAAGAGAAGGAGCAGGATTTCCGGGGGAGGGAAAAGTCAGAGGAGGCCCTGATGTTTTAGCACCCAGAGCGGTCGGTTGGGAGAGGCGTTGGGCCCAGGCTGGTCACACCCTGGAAAGGGTGGAGAGGAACAACGCGGGAGAACAGACCCTGTGGTTGACAGACCCGGGTCACTTCGGGAGGCTGACGTGGGCCAGCGGAGGGGAGCAAGGCCAGCGCCAAGGGAAGCTGGGTGGAGGCCGGCTTCCTGCCATGATCCTGAATGTCCCGCTGTCTCCTGGGCGCTGGGTGCGCTTTTTGCATCAGTGCCTTCCACGCAAGGCAGCTGTCGCTTTTTATTTTCATGGCTAGGACTCCAGCCCTGAAGGCTGCTTGTGCAGGAGAGGCAAGTCCGTAAGGGCGCCTGAGTTTGCTCTGCGACGGTCACCACCTTCCCCGGTACTGCTGCACACGAAGCAACCCACGTCCTCCTCCCTTCTTCCAAGTGTGGAGCTGTTTTTAATGTTTTCTCTCAATTTAGTCTGGAAAGAGGCCCCAGCTTACCTGAGCTGTCCGGATACAGGAAAGCCATGGTTCTGAGTGTCTGAAGAAAGCTTTAAAGACCCCTGAGACCAATTTAAGTGAAACATTAATCTGAATTTACGTTTAGGGTTACAAAGCACTTGCACCCCTGGGCTGGTAGCACTGGGTAACCCGGGCTGACTGCGGGCTCGGCTCTGCTCCCAGGAGGCGCCGGCTGCCGGTTTCGGTAGCTCAGCGCCATCTGCTGGCTGACATGAGAAGCTGACCGTTTGCAGTCATTTTCTAACAATAAGAACAAAAAATTGGCTATTAGAAACATGAAACTAGTAACAAGGACCGTTACCTCCAAGAATAGTTCTCATCCTCTCACCTGTGAACACCCACTTAGGAAACCAAATGAAAATGAAGCAGACAGACTACGAATCTAAGATTCTTCTAAATCCTACTTCGTGTAATACCTGGTACCCAGAGGCAGCCACGAGGGGGTAAAAAGAATCTATTTTTGCGGCTGATTCCACACAGGGAGGACAAGGCCCACACCTCCATGGCAGAGTCATCGAGTGACTGAAATCACGTTGTTTTTGTGGGGTGCTTGGGACTTTTTAGATACTTTTCTTTCTTTCTTCTTTTTAGCTGGAGATCACGGAATTCCTGACTGAGTTCTTAGGGAAATGACCTACTATACAGAGCGATCAAAATGTGTGGTTAATGTTTAAACTCTTAAAGTTTATTACGGTAAAGGACACATTGCCACGAAGCCCCCCCAGTACTCACCCTTGCTTCAAACACACCCCATCATTTTTGCCACTTTCTGAAACAGTTTTGGAGTCCTCTTCCATGAGCGTTTTTGTAAGGTATGACAAGAAAACACAATGACTGTGGCAGCCAGGCCCATCCAATGGAAAGACAGGCTCCTAAAAGCATTTGGGTGTGTTCTTAGCCCCTTATTCACCAGTCTGGCACCGTGCGACTGCTGGCTCTTCCTCAGAGTCAAGATGCCCCCAAGAGGGAAGCAGTTGAATCAGTTCAGGACACCAAGGCAGCCAGGGCAGCACAACTAAAGACCCTCACGAAAGAGGACTGCAGAGCTGCTGCAGACAGTGGCAAGAATGATAGGATGAGTGTATTCAAAGGGAGGAGGAGTAGGATTTTGAGGAGGATCCATGGCAACGTGCCTTTTACTGTAATTAATTGGAAAAATTCTAAATAGTCACTCATTTTTCACTCACTCCTTGTATGTGATTTTGTGGGGTTTTTGCCCTACTAAAGACCATTTTCATGGAACAGCATGTCCGCGAGAGGCAGCAAGGGCCCTGTTCAAGTCCGAGTCTTCCCTGCAGGTGATGAGACAGAGAAATCTGTCCTTGGACAACTGTCTGCCCGGTGTCCCCTCTTTCATGGGGGGACACAGGCGCAACTCCTTTTTTTGTGTTGTGTTCAGTCACAGGGTTATCCAAAGCAAGACAGAAAACTGTGTTGGCAGAATCAGCCCTCGGATAGGCAGGACCAAAATGTCCAGGAATCAGAACCACAGAAGCTGCGTACTGGAACATTTTGGAAGTGTGATGGAAGTGACGGGGAGGGTGGGCGTGTTTTGTTGATCCATCCTTCCTGGGGGCCTTCGTGCCTTGTCCTGTTTCTCAGACGATCACAGCTGACGTGACAGAGAAAGGCTGGTGTTTCCATAAAGCAAAGGGGCCTCACCAGTCACCCATGCCCAGCCTTGGTGGGCAAGGTCCTGCCTGTGCAGTGTCTTGCCGAGGGTCACTCAGTGGTGGCACAGTTGCCCTGAAGCTTTGCACTGAGCTCTTTCAAACATCCATGCTCTCTTATCTCTTGCCTTAGAAGTAAAGTTCTGTTTCTCTTACTTTTTTCTTCCTGCTTGGATCTCCTGCCTTTTTCTCACTCAGGGTTTCCCACATCTTGTTGTCTCAGCATCTTCTCAACCCGAAGAAAAAATAAAATCACCTAAATCGTGTCTGTTTTGATTGGATTTGTGGTTTTATTTGATTTGTAATTGAACGACTAGTGTGTGAGATTATAAACAAAAGAATTCAAGTGAATAACCTTTTTGTGTAAGGTAACAGGATTTCTCTTGGTTCAGTTAGAGGGCACATCTCTAAGTATCTTTTGTAGGTCTCAGTGTGTGAGGCCAGACCTGGAAGGAAAGACTCTATTTCCATAAATGACTCAAAACAATCATTTGCCACTCAGTGGCTGTAAAAAGGCAATTTTTTTTACAGGAATACTGATGTGATTCAGGGAATCACATATTAATTTAACACACATTTTAAAAGTACTGCAGGTAGGTTTGTCACTATGAAAAACTACTATAGAGGAAAATACAGGGAAAATATAAAACGACAGTCTAAAGATAGGGCAAAAATTTTTTTGTCAGAAGGATGTATATTTGCAGATATTCTTAATTGGGTTTTCAAAACTAGAATTAGCTCTAAGTTTGTTTCAAGATACAAGTGCACATCCCTTCGAAAAGTACTGAGACATACTTCTTTTAAATAAAGGTCATCTTAATTCTGAAATAAGAGTCATGGTTACGGGTTCCACTACAACCTCCTCTTTACCAGCTCCACAAATTCTGTCAGCTGCAAATGGATTGCACTTTCCTTAAATAAATCCAATATCCTTCCTAAGACAATGCAAAGCATAAAATCACGCTTCCATGGTAACTCCGTTAAACCATTCCACAAAGATAGCAAGCTCGCCTTTCCTTGGATTTCCTTTTTAGTAATCCGTTCCCATGTTTGTTTTGAAATGACAAGATCCAAGATGCTTTCTCTGGTATTTAGTTCCCTCTGCACTCCTTTAAGCTCATCATCTTTTTTCTCTCCGCCATTCTGAAAGTATAGCTGAAAAAGTTTCACAATTCTTATTTATAAAGAACCATTACCAAGCTTTTCCTCATCCCTCGATCCTTAGGCTGCATAAATGATCTTTTCAAAAATTTCCTCCTATAACTTTTTGCCTCTATCTTTATGTTATTTTTAGGAGTTTTTCTAAGGTCATTTTTATGAAATTTCAGTCAGTCAAACCTTTTTATTGTGAGGCCCTAGGTGTACACCATACCCTAATAAAGTTAAGAGTGGAGAGGTTACACACAAGCTGTACTTTTTATGAAGGAGCAGCAGATTGGCTACTTGATGTGATCATGAGATTCTGTTTGCTGGCCCTACCCCTTGTTCTGCATGTGAAAACTAGCTTCTTTCCAGTAGCTGCTTCTCATAGAAAACTCTAATAAGAACTTTAATATCGTCACCAAATCTTGATTTGATGTATATTGATTGTGCTTTAGTGGGATTTCAAAGATGGTGACACCATACTTACCACTGGCTGATGGGAGCAGTGGTGGTCAAAGGAGGCAAGAGGAAGGTATTCTCAAATCCCTTTCCTCACCAGCACCTCATTCCTCGTTCCAGGGATACCCATGCACTGGAAAGTTCTTTTGTTTCAGTCTTCTGCAATGTACCTTGCAAAGATGAGACTGCAAGCCATCTACCTGTCGGATTGCTGCCCTAAGATCTCCCATTTTGAATTCCAGAGCGTGCATGTAGCTATTAGTCAGGGCAATCCACATTTGCAAAAAATGGGCTTTGCCTTAAGACCAACATTGTGTTTGGAGATATTTAGATGTAAATTAGGAATGTGTTTTTCTTGTTGGTCCACATGGAAAATGAGGTCACCTTTGTATCATTGCAAAACTCAGCGGAGTTCGTAAACTTGCTTCCTTTTATTCAGTCCCAGTCAAGTTTTGGGAGCGTGCTAACGGTGTAATCTTCCCTTACTGATACCTTGTGATATTCTTTCTGTGTCTCTCACAGCGTGCCACATATTGGAGTGCTGCAGCGGGACAGCCCAGGATGTCATCGGTACCATCGGGCAGGCGTTTGAACTCCGATTCAGACAGTACTTGAAAAATCCTTCTTTGAATATTTCTTGTGACAGGTCGGTCAAAAGTTCAACAATTATTTGACTTGCTCTTTCTATATATATTTTAAAATTAATATGATGTTTTTAAATAGACCGATGTAATTTGGAATTTTTTTTACCAGTAGGTGCAGTTTCAATTCAAAATAATAGTGACACTTCTTATTTTTCTCCTATTCTCTGTGTGTGTGCATGCATGTGTGCCTGTGAGCATGCATGTGTGTGTGTGTGTGTGTGTGTGTGTGTGTGTGCGGCACTGGGGTCTGAACTCAGGGCTTTCATACTGAGCTGTATCCCCAGCCCTTTTTTATTTTGATGGAGTTGCCCAGGTTGGGCTCGAACTTGCAGTTACCTTGCCTCAGTCTTCCATTCGTATTTGCCCAGATACTTCCTCTTGCCTCATAACAAGATTAAAGGGGACACCAAAAGCAAGACGAGATCAGCCCTGTTTCTCTGGCGTGGACACAGGGCTAGGAATTAAATATGAGAAGCATCTCCTCAGAGCGGCTTCGCCTGCACTCCTTTTGTGTATCAGTAAAAACAAAAAAGCAAAACCAAAACCAAAGCCAAATCAGGAGAGTCCAGTGTCCGTGGTGTAAACCCCTGTCACTCGCTGGTGTTAGGGAAACCTGGGGGCAGTGGATCGTGGGGTGACCCTGCCACCAAGTAGTCGAAGCACAGAAAGTCCAGAGTGAAAGGGCCACCTGCGGGCTGCTCAGCCCTCACCCTGGGGATCCAGCAAGGCCTGCGGCCTGCACAGTTCATTCCTGGGCGCTTCAAGTGCATTTTCCTGCCAGGCATGGTGGCGCACTCCTATCATCCCAGCACGTGGGAGGCTGAGGCAGGAGGATTGCTGTGAGTTTGAGGCCAGCCCGAACTGTAAAACAGGACCCTGTCTACCTCATAAGTCATTTGGTGTGATCCAGAGATCTCCCCGAGGAAGTGGTCTCGGAAGCAAGGGGGAGGGAGCTACTTGAGGCGGTGGTGCTGAAGCCCCCTCCCCGACTCTTGGTGCTGCCGCTGTGTTTACTTATCATGAGCCCAGTGGAGCAGGTGAGCTGTCAATAGAATCAGCTCACTCCCAAGTGATTCAATTTATTCTTTTTTATGAGAAACGCGTGCTAATCTTAATTTGGAAGAAAAGTCCATTTGTTTTTTTTTAACCCTGTTTCAGTTTTCAAACTCATTGTGTGTTTATGTAAATCCCGTTTTTCATGTATGGTCCTCATACTCCTTTATGAATCCTGTACACTCATCTAGCACTGGGCAGACGAGATAGCTGGTTCTCTCTCTCTGTCTCTCTCTCTTTCTCTCTCTCTCTCAATCTTTGTTTAATAAACTGGGCCAGGACTTCTACCCAAAGCACAATGTGTAAATTTTCTTTGAGTAAAACATTTCCTAAATACAACCACTGAAGTGTGCCGGAGATTCCCAGGAAGACTGCTTTTTTATGATCCTATTGCAAGAATGCCTTACATTTAGGGAATTCATCATCTTCACCATCATCATCATCATCATTAATTATGGGGTGAGACAAAAGACACGTTTTGTGGGGCTTACTCTACTGTCTCCAGAAGTCTAAACCACACCACTTCCATCCTGATGTTTGCCATCGCTTCAGCTCAGCTGTAAACCTAACATGCGAATGCAGGGTTTTCCAGGATGATTTGCTCAGTTCTGATCCCTCTGGGTCCCCTGCAGCACCTGAAGTCCTGCCATCTCTTAGGGATTCTCTCTTCCCTCGCAGTGAGGAGGTGCAGATTGAAGATCACGAATACTACAATGAGATCCCAGGCAAGCAGCCACCGGCCGGCGGCATGTCCGATGTTCGAGTCAGAATGCAAACCCCAGAACAGACCGCAGGGTACTGCCCCATTCGCTGTGAAAAGCTGTGCTATTTAGTAAGTAAAGTTCTATTGCTCCTGGAGCAGCAATGGGGTTCCGCCCAGGATTTCCAAATGCTTGGTTAGAGGAAGTCTCATCTTCCTCATGTGCATGGCTGGAGGGTGAATCCTGGCCGCAGCTCACCTTACTGGGCTGTTCGGGGTTACCCCACACTTTCTCAGCCCCCCACTTCCCGCCCCGCGCTCTCCCTGCTCTCTACCCAAGCAGCTGTGTGCCAAGCTGGGCTGCGCTCCCCTCCCGCCCCCTCTGTGTCCCCGATGTCCCTTCACCTCTGCCCGGTGCTCACCCTGTCAGACCCCTGCAGCCCAGCTAGTAGTGCCTGCCTCTTCCTCACCTTCCTTTTGCTCACAGACTTCTCGGAAGCACGTGTGTTTGCTTTTCTTTCTTTTCCTTATACTTTTGAGATCTGCACTCTGCTTGACAGCTTGATAGAAATTACTTTCACTGTGGTCAGCAGTTGTTGGATGGCTAAATCTCTTTCCCTGCTTGATATAATCCACATCTGTCTGCACCATTTGACATTCGTCGGCTGCCTTTTTAAAATTAAGATCTCTTCTGTCATCGTGCAAAGCATTTTTATTTTGTCACGGTCTCCCCATGTCTCTAGTGACTGCTCTTTCTTTTTCTCTACCTCTCTTTCTCTCTTCCTTTCTTCCTTCCTTCTTCTGTCTCTTTTGGTGTCTCTTTCTCTCTCTTTCTTCCTCCAACATTTCATGAATATTTTCGCAGGTGCAGAACAGTTGAATTGCACAGCAAAACCTCATACTCCCCATGTAGATTCTACGTAACATTTTATTCTGTTTCCCTTTGACATATGTTGTCATTTGTCGTCTGTCAATCCATCTTCCTTTGGACACGTCCTTTCACAGGAAGCTGTGAAACATTTTCGCAGCCTTTTCTTTTCATGTTGCCATCTGTTCCTCCACCCACCCGCGCCCGCCCCCGCACTCTCCCCGTGCCACCTCGCCCTGGTGTACCCACACCCTGTGCCTTGGCTGCCGCAGCCCTGGTCTGGCCCTTGGGCTGTCAGGCTGCATTGCAGCGCCCTGCTTATCTGCGCCAAGGTCGAGCTCGGCATTCTCTCCTCGACTCCAAACCCTGTTCCTCCCCTGGTGGTTTCCTGTTTACCAATGGCACAGCCACGCTTTTGCTAACCCATGCTCCGTCTCACATTTGGGGCTCCTTATTAACTCAGCCGTCCAGACCTAGGATTTTACCATGAAAATACCTTGGGAATTTACTGACACGTTTCCATTTCTGCTGCGCCTCTCCACCTCTGGTCCTCGCGCAGCCTGAGGATTCTGAACACTCTCTCGTCCCCCCAGCCCTGCCGTGTGGTGTCATCCCACGAACCTGTCCCCATTCCGGACACTGCCCTGCTCCGGGATGTCTGTGCATGGGCACGGGCTCTGTGTTAGGACGGCTGAAGCCTTCGACTGGCTGAGATTCGAGAATGAGAACTGAGCTTGGCCCAGCTCTTGGTGGAATAAGGCTCCTGTCCGTGAGCTTGGAGTCAGGCAGAGGCTGGCTGTGTGCTAGTGCTGAGAAAAATGTCCTGAAAATGAGCCTGGCTGACACCATGCACCCGTACTGTGGCCTCCCAAGCAGAAGCAGAAAACCGAGCAAAGAGGATGGGGCTGTGCTTGTGACCCACGCCCGGCACAGCCGCCTCTGCAGCCCCCTCTGCAGCCCTGGAGCCGTGCTGGAAGCCCGGATGCTCCCGTCGCGGTGCTGCGGTGTCTGCTGTCAGACGCTTCTTGTGCCTACCGGAAAGTGAAGGCGTCCTCGCCATCCTCCTGGGAATTCACAAGTGTTCTTTCAGCATTTGTGAATGTGTCCTCTGCTCGTAAATGCCTCATTGTTTGTTTTCCTTGCAGCCAGGGAGCTCCAAGTGCAGCAGTGTGTATGAAAACTGTCTGGAGCAGAGCGGGGCAACAGGTAGGTGCAGTGCTGTCCCCATCTGTCACCCTCCCGGTGCCTTTTTGGGGATGTGAATGTGTGTGGCCCTGGCTCTTGGACACCTGGAAAAGTTAGGTGTGCATGGGAC
>RJWT010032913.1:0-14013 GCA_004365215.1 Cuniculus paca | reverse complement strand
ATCTTGTTTAGAAACCCTGTATGGCTTTCATTGTTTGTTTTGATTGATTTTACTCTATTCTGTGTGGTTTGATTGTAATATGTCTGAAGGTGTAGGCAACTATTCTGAAGATAACAAATATTATGGTAGCCAATGCTGTTCTGCTAATATCTTGAAATTCTATATTGCTTACATTGTTCTGCTTTGTTTGTTTTGTTTTGTTTTGTTTTGTTTTGTTTTGTTTCTACTGTTTTAGTTTGTTGTATTTTGTTTGATTTTACTTATCCCTGATGGTATGGGCAGGTATATTGCAGATAACAAGAGGCATTATGGTAGTCTTATCAATTGCTTTTTACCCTGTTTAGAAGTCATGTACCATGTTCATTGCTTTGTTTTGATTGACTTTATTCTGTTTTGTTTTGTTTGGTTGTATTCTTTTCAAAATAAAAAATAAATAAATAAATAAAAAACGGGTGAAGGACTTGAACAGATATTTCACAAGAGATATACAAATGGTCAAAATGTTTATGAAAAGATATTCAATATCACTAATCAACAAGAAAATATATACAACTCAAACCACCATAACACAACACCTTGTATTTCTTAAGATGGCTATTATCAAGTCAAAATGCCACAAGTATTATTAAAAACAATAGGAAAGACAATTCTCATTCATTACTGGTGAGAATGTACTTGGGTGGAGTCATTATGGAAAACTATGTGGAATTTCCCTAAACAATTAAAACTAGAACTACTCTCTGAATCAGTTACCCCAATTCTGGGTATATACTCAGAAAAATAAAATCATAATCTTAAATATTTATAAGTTTTGTTAGTATTAAAAACTTTATTTTTAAATTTTAAATAATTTAGGTTACCACATTTTCTTTCAGTGAAATAACTCCTGGACTTTGCTTTTTATTTAATCCACCGAGAGTTGATTCTGGTGTTTTGTTTTTGTTTTTGTTTGTTTTATTCTGGTGTTGAAGAGTATTAGGTATGGAATAGGCTATCTACTTACAGCCTCATATTTTCAAGCAGCCACTTAAACTCCTTTGGTCTATTTGAGCTACTATAAGAAATGCAATACACTGAGTGTCTTGCTTTATAAAACCAGGAATTTATTTTCATGGGTCTAGAGGCTGAGAAGTCCAAGCTCAAAGTCCATTCGGCCTGCTTTTTGGCTCTTAGATGTTACTGTCTCACTCTGTCCTCTGGGGCTTGTTTTCTACAAGGACACTAATCCTATTTGTGAGAGTTCTGCCCTCAAGACCCAGATATCTCCCAATGGTCCTACTTCCCAATACCAGCACAGGCTATCAGGTTTCAACATATGAATTCTGGGGGGATACAAACATTCAAACCATAGCATTCTTCTTGACTCAGCTTCCTTTTCCTTAATTTATTTAGTACCTATTTCACTTATTTGTGGTGAAGATGAAATAGGTCAATTTGTATAAAATAGTTTAGTACCTGAACATACATAAGTTATCAGTGAGAACAGAGATTTTACACTCACACACACACACACACACACACACACACATATACATATACACACACACATACTTCTACACCCATAAACATAATGAGTAAGTGATAAGAATGGAAGCAAATTCCTTTGATTTATAGAGTACTACTTAATTAATGTATATACAATTAGCACCATATCTGCCATAAATGTAAATATTCAATAAACATTAACTTATTTATCTATATTTCCCAGAATCTGATTCAGTTCTGTTTTTAAATTTTACTTAGTAAGCTTTATTTAAAATTAGCTGAACTGACTTACTTTCTCTATTGAATAATCTTTTTTAAAGTTTATAAAAGATGAGATTAACATGGTTGATGAAACATGTGACATTCCGCAAAGATCCAAAATACACACTTGTATCAGAATAATTGTTCTTGCACAAGATAAAAATGTACATTGTGGCATCTTCTCTATAAACCATTTCATTATTAATGTGGCTACAAGTAAAATTCAAAACTTTCAATCACAAAAATGCTGCAAATATTTCATGACAGAGTCAGACTATTAAATCACACTTACAGAGAATTCAGCAATCCACAAGCCTGACAGAGGTAATGACACTTGGCATCAAAGTGTCAAAAGATTCACCTGATGAGAAAAAATAACCCCATTTTATTTAAGCAGGGGGTCAATGTTCAGCAAGCATTTCTCCTTGGCAGGGTAACGATTTCAATGCAATTACCCCTCAGCTGTCAGAATTCAAAGATCAGATCTGACCATTTGCTATTTTTAAATGTATTTAGTACAAAATACTTTAATACCTGAACATACATAAGTTCTCAATGAACTTATCTATCCATCAACTATTTGCAGTAACTCTACAACTAATTTTAAGTGCTAGGAGGAAAGAAGTGGCTCACATGAAACTGAAACTATATGTTAACCTGTGGAATGGATAGAAATAATAATGTGATATGCTAGGCGAGTTTCAAATACTAGAAACTTTAGAAACCATTTAATGCAGTGATAAGCACCTTTTATTCTATCATACCCACTGGAAATCCAGGAAAAACTTTTTTTCTAAATTATTCTTAGTTTTAAAAGAATTCAAAGAAATTTTTTGTTGTTGCCTTTTATTTATTAGTCTCTTTAATCTTACAGACTGCTGAATCACTGTTAGAATTAATTTCTCAATGTGCTTTATAAAGAAATTCAATTTTTTACAAAGTTCTTAAGCTATTAACTCTATGAAATGCTTGGGCCATTAAGCTATATCAAATTTGAAACCAATGTTTTCACAGGTCCTTCCATTTCAAGTTGAAATATACAGATACTCCTCAACCTGTAAAAGGGCGAAGTCCCAATAAATCTGTAAGTTGAAAATACCATAAATGAAAAATGTACTTCTTTCCTCTAACCTGATTACCACTGTAGGGTCCCAATGCAGCATGCTGCAGAGCACCAGTCACTCACCCTTGTGGGGATAAGGCTGACGGGGGCTGTGGTTCACTGCCACTGTGCAAGACTCCACGAGAGAACTATATTACAGATCGCTAGCCTGGACAATGATCAAAATCAAAAATCCGAAGTATGGTTTTTACTGAATGTGTACTGCCTTCCTACCATTATCAAGTCAAAGAAATGTGTATCAAACCATCATAAATTGAGGATTGTCTATGAATAAGCTTTCCACGAGATACAAACAATTATCCAAACATTAATCAAACCCCCTCCCCATGACTAGTGTTGTAAGGAACTTTCCATTTCTACTTCTCTTTCTCCTCTTCATCTTGATGGATTTGTTTATAGCTTTACTGAGCAATAATTTCATGCCAATTAATCTCGATTTTTAACTAGCCTGGATTGAGATTCCTGCCATATGTGACTGGATTATAAGGGCACTAATACCATCAGTGATAACCTGTTGGTGAATTCACAGCTGAATGGACTTCCAGGGGGTGGGGCTTAGTTGGAAGAAGTGAGTGATGGTTCTGTGATCTTCAGGACACCTGGCACCTGGCTCCTTCTTTTCTGGTTCTTCCCCTGCTCTGTGCTTGCCAGGTGCCATGAGTTCAACACCTTTCATCTATCACTACCGTCCACTGTGATGTGTGGCACCCAGTGCAGGGTGGTGCTGGAAGAAGTGGTGGCCCTGGTGGTAACAGCATTGTTGACACTTGTGGAGTGGGGCAATAAGACAGTGAATTTCAAAAAGTTGAAGTACAGCCTCATCATCATGGAGAGAAAGTGTGGTCTTTAGGGAGCACTGCCTTCAGTCATCAGTCTTAAACCTTTGTGTTTTCTTAATGCCAGGTTCAAAGCAGTATGCAACAATTTCTCTGTTTTGACACCTCCACAAGTCAAGGAGATATGCGTATCAAGGGACTTTTTGCCAGGTGGCCAGAGAGATTATACAGTTCAAGTTTAGTTGAGACTTTGCCTGGCAGAGACAAGTTGTCCTCAAGAAGATAACTATCCCAATAGTCTATGTATAAAAGTAAATGGGGTACTGTTTCCCTTAGCTCTCTGTGTACCCCTTACTAAAGATGGGATTGAGCAAAAGCACCCTGGATACCCCTTGAATGCTACATCTTTAGTTAGGTTGTCTTCAGCTATGCCACATCAGATTTCTATTTCTTGGGCACCAGAAATTGAAATAAATTATTCCATGTCTGTATGATAGCTAACATCAAACATGTTATTAGAGATAGAAAAAATGAAAGGTATTAGAAACTCTGATCATTCCAGAGCCCTAATTAAAGAAAAACTTACTGCAATCCTAATAATGAAATTTCTATACCTAGTCTTCAGGTATTCTTAATGTGCCCTTTAGGAAAAATGAGGCTAACACTCTCATGCCATGCAGTGGCCTATAAACATCTGTGGCATTTCGGTCCTGCTCTTTATGTACAAAGAGAAGAAGTCCACCTGGATTTACCTTTTGTGTCACAAAAAAGATGCCAATGAAAATCTAATATTAGATGAAGTTTTTATGGAAATTCTCAATGACTGTAAAATGAATGATATCAAATTCCAAGAAGATGGTTCTTGTGTCAACCATGTGCAAAAATTAAAAGTTCAAGTGTCCTCAGTGAGCCTTGCTCACTAACTATTGCCAGTGAGGCAAGCAAGAAGAAAATAGATGCTATTGACCTAAGAATAGAAAACTCTCCTGATGAAGAGGAAAACTCCTTCCAAAAGGAAATGGACCTTAATGTCAGAAACACAAAACGGCCCAACCAAAAGAGTTCTCATTCTGCTGCTATTTTGCCTTCATCAAAATTACTCAGTACCATTCCACCACCTGCCAATATCAAGCATATCATCAAATCTGCCAGATTTGGATTTTCTTTCCTTTATTCCCATTAACCTCCAACACCATCTTCCTACATTTTTGGATAATCTCACTGTCACAGACTGTATCTAGATGTCCCCCCAAGGCTGCCTGTAGTCATAGGTGGAGAGTTTCCAAGATGGCTGAATTAGTGTGTGTAGTGGTGGGATTAAGAATGTGATGCTAGGATTAGGGGTGCCCACCCTCAGTGTGAGTGGCCACCCAAAAGGCAGTAGCCTAAATGGAATATAAAAGGACAGAAAGAAGCTACTTCCCTGATTTACTGCTTTCTGCCTGCCCTGCTTACCATGGACTGTTTCTCCTCATGATGCCCCTCTGCCATGCCATCCTGCTTTGGAGCCAGCTGACTATAGACTGAAACCTCTACAAACTGTAAGTAAGCCAAAATAAACCCTCTCTCCTTTAACTTTGGTTGTTGGGTATTTTTTTTTCTCAGCAATGAGAAAAGTAACCAAGATGCTTGCCTCACCCTTAAAAGCATGCAGTGTGTCTGTCACCACCACCAGCCCACAGGAAAGCAGGGTTCACGTTAGTTCACACACCATAAGGAGTGAGACAGGGGTCATAACCAGCCATAGAGGTAGCATTTCTGACATCATCTCATTGGACTAAAGGAGAATTCACTCAATTCTGGGAATCATTCATTCAAACTGCTCTTTCTTGGATATCTGGTCCATGGAAGCTATTATTTTGGCAATTTGACAGTTATTAAAACATCAGATGGATTCTTTCACTTTCTGAGATGAACATAGATGACAGCAGCAAGAACCAAAGGACAGGCAAGACCTTTTTACACATGCTGTCACTGAGCATCAGATATATGCAGCCATAAACAGTGTCTTAAGCAGTGCTTTGCAATTTCACATTACTGGACAGATTCTACAAATCATTTTGAAATTTTCTTATATAACAGATAGCAATAAATAAACTTTTCTAATAAAAAAAGATGGAATCACTGATTTGAAAAAATGATTCTTCTGCCTTGGAGCTGGCAGACTGTGGACAGAAACTGTGAGCCAAAATAAACCTTTTCTCCTTTGAATTTCAGGGGTCATGTATTTCGTTCTAGCAATGAAAATCAGATTAATACAAATTTATATTAGATAAAATTTACTCATTACATGTATGTATGTTTGATGGATTGGGGGAGTTGTACACAGTCATGTGACCTTCACCATAAGCAAGATACAAAACCGTTCCGTCATTGTAAAACATTTCTTTTGCCCCTTTAATTCATCTGCCTCCCCTGACCCTGACCCTGACGTAAGGTAAACTGGACACCAATTAATAATATTTCAATGTTAGTAAAAAAAATATGATTTTAGCCTGAGCCTTTATGAATGTTTTAGTTTTACTTTACTGTGGGAAGAGAGAAAGAGGAGGTGTTTGTTAAACTGGGAGTTGAAAGGACAACGGAGACCCTGGCTAAATAATAGGGATTTCTGAAAGGTTCACAATAGCTTTGCTCTGAAGCTTGGCCGTTCTGGTGTCTTACATCTCTTTCACCCCATGCTCTGTCCCTCACAGTGTTTTCATCAATGACACTGGTAAGGTGCTAATGTTTGTTCTGTCTGTGTCTCTGTCTCCATGTCTGTCTGTCTCTCTCTCTCTCTCTCTCTCTCTCAAAACTTACTATTATTGCTAATACTGGGCTTTTGCCTGGCTAGGTCAAGTACCATCAGGCCTTTGGTTTCTTTGGACTGACTAGCTTGTGGATAGAGTATGAAAGAAAGATATCCTGCAACCCTCGATGTTACCATTAATTTATTCTATTAGCTCTTGAGTGTTTCCCTCCATATTTCTGCCCCTTTGTTCACTTCTAACAGTCGACCAGCCAGCCTCTCTGCATTTCCTAGTCCTAATTCCAGATGATTATAAAATATTTATGAAATATTTTCCACACTATTTGAAAGGATAATTAGGTTAGGTAGTATTCTTAAAATAAAATTTTCTTTACTTTATTTTTCTTATAATGATCCTACAAATCACTTTTTCTTACATATGGAGTTCTCTGCCAATATTAATTTCCACAACCTGCCAAACCAGGCTACCTCACAAATTACTGTCTGGTGCACAGTTTCTCTTAAGGTAGAGTTTTCTGAGTTCAGCCAGTGACCCACCACCCATACCATAGCATAAGACTGCTGCTCTGAGTAGAGAAATAATGCCATGGGGAAAAGCTACTGAACATTATTAGCATATCTGATGCAATAAATATCCACGTACCCAAATACCTACATATACACATACTAGTACCCCCACCATTACATAATGGGGACTGACTGCATTTTACCCATTTATTTTAATACATGGAAAAACGTTCCAAGTAAAGGTCAAAATTTAACCCATAGTGACTCAGTTATCTACCACTGATTGTTTTAACCTTGATTCCGCTACTCTAAATTGAGGAATTAACATGTGAAAAACTAACCTATGATAGTTATCCATCAAAATTCAACAGTGCAATTCTGACAAAGTCCTGCCGTATGGTTTTTCCTTACTGGTGCCCTTGATGTCAATTCTTATTTATTAGACCAATAAACTCATGTCTAGCAGTCTTTAAGAGAACACAGACTGGGTAAGTGTGGAATGAGGCCCTGACTTACATGTTTGTAAAACTTTACCAACTGACTCAAATATGTACCCAGTTTTACATGCAAACTGACCTAGGAGATCAGTGCAGTCATTGGGACTATTTTCATTCGCTTTTACTTGAAGTTTATCATAAAGGATAAACTACATTTGCCTACTTACTTACTAATCATTTACTTTCACTTATTTAATGACTTTACATTCCTCCAGGGAATTCATTAAGAGCTGTACCTGTATTAGCTTATTAAAAATTTCATACAAACCTATGACTTGATACACTCCACTTTTTGTCACAGATAGAAAACTGGGGAAAAAAAAACATTAAATATCCCCTCCAAAATGTTCCATAGCTAGGACATTGCAAGGACAAGCAGTCTGACTAGAGTTCATACAGATGTTGCCTCTATTTATTTATATATTCATTACCAGTGTTACATATCTAACAATTAACTGAGGCACAGAAGCAATTAATTTTACTACCTACAATTTAAAAGCAGTCATCTTCAATCACAAAGCAAAATTCTGATTTAGCAAACTTCCATTGATTGGAGGGATTTTATCAAGTGATCTGAAATTAGAGACAGGCTTACTGGAGCATGCTACCAAAATTGGACCCCAAGGAATTCTCTTTTTTATGAAATAAAACTATTTTATTTTCAGGTAATGTAAATTTTCAATATCTAATATATTCTTTATTATGTAAATCCAATATAAAGTATAAATTTTAAAATGGTTTTGAATGACAAGAAAGAGTATAAATGGTCATACCAAGAAGTTTAAGACATAGTGTGTTTTGAAGTTTTAAAACTTATTTTGAAAAATCCCAGAATTCAGTTGCTTTTAATAGTTTCTTGTTGTCATAGTGCATTGTAAAGACAAATGCAGAGTAAAATGTTTAAATGTGTTTTGTTTAATTTCATCAAAAGCACATAACAAATTATAAATAATAAGTTAAGGGCTAGGACTACTGAATTCAGCAAAATTACATTCCAGTTTATTCTGACTTATGAAAATAACAATTTAAAGGAAATAAGTAACAGAAAATACCACTATTTAGAGAACAATGCAGTTTCATAATGGAAAAAAAATAAGACCCATATATTCTTTCAGCTGGTATAATTCTGTCACTTTGCATATTCAACTTGCCTTAGAAAACTATAAAACTATTTATCTTAGAAATAGAATTCAAATTACTAAGTAGAATATTTCCCTCTAGTATAAATCAGCCCAACATTTATAAGTTCCATTTTAATAAGTAAATTTGTTCAACATGCAGATCAAACTCCAGTGTTAATTAACCTCTTTCCAGAAAACCCTGAATAATAAAATTCAGAGTTTAAATTCTAATTTATATAAGATTTGGTTTGTATTTTGATAAATTTTTTTCTCATAGTGATTTATACTATAATGGAAAGGTGTGATTCTATGTAATCAAAATTTTTCACTCCGGAATATGTCACTAGGACACATGAGCTGCTGAAACATAAAACAAGTTAGAAGTACAAAGCTTAAATTGAATCAACTAAAGGAGGAGATAATGGATAGAGGTAAAAGGATACAGTGAGGGGAAAAATAAAAAGAACCAGACATAAAGCCATGCTGCCCAATTGTAGGACTCGGAAAGAGAAAAACTTAAACTCTTCCTGGCCAAGTAATAATCTTTGGACAGAGCCAGGAGAATTACTCAGTTGCTCAAGGCTGCAGTACCTCTACTCTATCCTATAATCCAAGCACAAGCAGATACCAATGAAGAATGGGGAATGAAAAACAATAAGGAAAAAAGAAAGTTAGAAAACTCCAGCTTAGTCCATGACCCAGCTCAATGATTACATGCCTTGAAACAAGACTGACAATATGGAAAGATATATTTTCACTCAGGAGTATCAGTGTTGGAGTGGATAATGTGTCATAAATGTATCTTTCTTATCAGAAAAGTGACTCTTAACTGCAGCAATGAGGAGGAACCAAGAGGCACTTGGCACATGGAAGAGTAGATTTACTAACATTGGTGCTGAAGCAGCACTTCCTAAATTGATGCAGATCTGACAAATCCAGGCATAGCCAATTCTTTAGTTTACAGACCTTTTTAATCTACTGACTCTTGATGATCTAAAACTTCCCAGTCTGACCAGATGTGTAACATAAAGGAGGCATGAGTTGATAATGGAGCATGAAGATACAAAGGTGATGATGACAGGATATAAAGTCTGGCAGAGGTTCCCAAACTTTAACATTCACAAGTCAACTGGAGATCTTACTAAAGCACAGAGTTCTATTCAGTAGGTCTGGGAATAAGCCTAATAAATTCACAGATGATCGCACTGTTTCTGGTCCATAGAATACATTTTGAATAACAATGAATTAGAGAACTGAAACAGCTCCTAGAAATAAAACTAAAAATTTCTTGGGAGTGGATATGGAGTAATACAAAAAGAGAACAACGTAAATTATATTCTGTTAAATACATCAAAACTATAATCAAACAATTCAGTATACTACAATTCTGATCACCATAACCTTCTTACCAATTCCTTTCAGTATGAGAAAACTGAAACCAAATAAACACAACATTCACCCAGTAGAAAAAAGTCTGTGTACATTAATCCACAAAGTAAACTGTAATTGAATAGGACATTTCTCCACTCGAATTATTTTAATGAATGCTAAAGCTTTATAGAATTTCATTAAATTTTATGATTTCTCATAAATACTGTATTTTAATTCCACAAATATTGTATACCCTGGGTAGACTTGTGAGTTGGTAGGAATGCAAATTACAGCCTAACATTAAAAAAATTTCAAAGTGAAGGATGTTTCTTCCATTAACCTTCAGAGTAACTTAGGTATGACATGCAATCAACCTGTAATGACTAGAGATCAGAAGAAAAAAGGGAGTACAAGATAAAATTTCATAACACCCAAAATCAGCCAAATGTGTGGTAAAGCAAGGACACTGTTTGAAAAAGAGGGAAGAAATGTGACTCAAAAGTGAAAACATCAGGAGTCTGCAGCCTCCATGTATTAATCAAATAATAACCACACATATGTGCATAATATGTTGCTTCAGAATATTTTGCATATAGTGAAATAACACAAAGAACTGGTAAACAACGAATGATATACAGGTGTTATTACCATCATACATACAAAAGCACATACATCTTATAAAGGCCTGTTTGCAACTTGGCCCTTGGCTGACATTTGGGAACTTGGATTTTCGGAAGAACCTGGGACCCTACAACCTGCTTATCTAGAGGAATTCAGAAAAATATCAAGAAAAAGGAGCAAAAGGCAATATCTGGCCTCCAGTCCAAACAGAACAAGTCCAGGAGACTAGACGTGGAAGAAAGTGGAAGTCATATGCCTGAAATTTCTCAGATGATGGCAACTGAAGTAAACAAACTATTTCATAAGGCTGTAAAAGATATCAGACCAGAAATAATATCTAAGGTAAATGAAGAAATGACAAACATAATAAAAGGATTGTTGAACACTTCTAAAGAAGACATAGATTAAACAAAAAAGAGGGGCATAGGAGAATGAGGGAAACTTTGAATGAACAATATAGAGAAGAACTAGAATGAATGAAACAGACTCAAAGAATTATCCAGGAAATAAAAACTCCATTGAAAGATGGCAAAACTGCTTGAAAGAAACTGAAGATAGACTCTCAGACCTTGAAGAGAGGATGGCAGCTAGTGATCATCAAAAAAAAGAGCTCTTAAAAATAACAAAGAACCAGGAAATAACAATTAAACTGCTGCAAGATGATGCAAAGAAAAATAATTTAAGAGTGATAAGTGTCAGCAAAAAATCAGGAGTCAACACAAATGACATAGAAAGACTATTTAGGGAAGTAATAGCAGAAAACTTTCCAAGTATGGGAAAATGACCTGACATACAGAACTCCAAATACCATAACCAAAATAAATCTACACCCAGACATATAATAATCAAGATCTCAGAAATTCAACACAAGAATAGAATATTAAAGGTTGTTAGAGAAAAAAAACAGATCACCTATAAAGGAAAACCCATCAGAATCATGACAGATTTCTCAACACAAACCATCAAGTCAAGAAAAGATTGAGGTGAAATATTTCAAGTCCTGAAAGAAAACAACTTACAACCCAGATTGACATACCCAGCAAAACTATCTTTCAAAATTAATGGAGAAACAAGATACTTACATGACAAAGAACAACTGAAAGAATTCATGACCACCAAACCAACCCTACAAAGAATCTTGAAGGACATTCTAGAGAGATAAAAATGACTATAATTCCAAGAACAGCAGCACAGTGGGATCACCAAGTGAAGCAGACAATTGAATGGAGGGGAAAAGTAAGGGACCAGTAGTAGGAGAGTAGCATGGCAAAGATGAACCAGTACATGTTGGCCATAACCATTAATGTAAATGGGCTCAATTCACCAATAAAAAGAAACACAGGCAAAGTGTATCAAGAAACAAGTTCCATCAATATGTAGTTTACAAGAAAAACATTAACTCAAAAGGAAATTCACAGATTGAAAGTGAAAGGAGAGAAAACAATGCTCCATGTGACATGGAATCAGAAAAAAAGCAGTGGTAGCTTGCCCATCAACCACAGAATGGATAAGAAAGAAATGGCATTTTTATACAATGGAAAGCTACTCAGCTATAAAAAAGGATAATCACGAGGATCTTGTAGATAAATGAATGCAACTTATGATCATGCTCTTGTGTGAAATGGTTCAGACTCACATATGTGAACATCATGTTGTCTCCCTAGTATAAAACACTGAAGGAGTTAGTGGAATCCAAATATATAATAGATAATGTGAAAGTGAAAGGGGAGGAAACATCTAAAAATGGAAGTGGTAGACATTGTTAATTCCCCATTATTTTGTTTTAAAGTCCTGTATAATTTTCATTGCTTTGTTGATTTGGTTTTATTCTGTTTTAGTTGGTTTTAATTTATTATATCTGATGGCATGGGCAGCTACTTCCAAGATAACAAGATATATTATAGTAGCCATTGTTGATTTCCTATTATCTTGTTTTGAAGTCCTATATAGCTTTCACGGTTTCAGTTTGATTGGTTTTGTTCTGTTCTGTTTTGTTTGATTTTACTAAGTCTGATGGTATGGGCAGCTATTTTGAAGACAACAAGAGGCATTATGGCAGCCATTGTGGATTTTCTATTATCTTATTTTGAAGTCCTGTATCACTGCCACTGTTTTGTTTTGATTGGCTTTATTCTGTTTTATTTTGTTTGGTTTTATTCTGTTAAAAAAATAAAAAGAAAGAAAGAAAGAAAGAAAGAAAGAAAGAAAGAAAGAAAGAAAGAAAGAAAACATAGCTTCACTGGTCTGTGTCATTGCATGATCATCTCCACAAATGCTTCATTCCATCAATAAGTATAAGAGTAACTAGAGCAGAATTTAAGGCTCTTTTAAACTTTATCACTCTATTAGAGACCCTGCACTCCAACAAACTTTAAGTAGTTCTTATAGAAAACAAAATTTTGCAGAGGTTAATGCCAATTCTTTTCCCTTGGAACCAACAACTCCAACACAAACTACATTTTTATGAGGGAGAATAAAGTGTAATGTAATCTAAAGGGAAAATGTTGTAAACAAAGCTGAGTCACCAAGCACATCGTGAGATAGGATTAATCTGGACTACAGCAATGGGCCACAGGATTCCAAAATAATGGATGTCTTTGTACTCAATAAATCAAGTTTCCCCACCCCTACATTGCAACTGTATCTTCACTCCAACCAGAAAAAAACAAAGAGTGGAGAGAGAGCTTTTTAAAATCCTAGTTCTTGATATCAAGTTGAGTGACACTCTTGAGGAAGTCTTTAAACTTCTCTTTGCTCTTAGGAAAAAATATAAACTATTAGCAACCAGGCATGATGGTACACACCTGTAATCCCAGCACTCAGGAGCCTGAGGCAGGAGGATCACTGTAATTTTCAGGCCAGTCCAGGCTACAAAATGAATTCAAGACCAGTCTGAACTGCATAATGAAACCCTGTCTCAAAAACAAAAAACAAAAAAAAAAAAAAAAAAAAAAAAAAAAAAAAAAAAAAAAAAAAAAAAAAAAAAAAAAAAAAAAAAAAAAGAAAGAAAGAAAGAAAGAAAGAAAGAAAGAAAGAAAGAAGAAGAGAGAAAAAGAGAAAGAAAAGAGAAAAGGATTGGTATAGTTATATATAAGCCTGAGTCATCTGAGCCTAAAATAATTTACATTCACCACTCACTGGCTACTAGACTCACTAGCTGCTTTCAAATTCTCCATAACTAACTATAGTAAGCAAAATTAAAGAAACACATGTATGGGTTCTAGCAACTGTGGTATATATTCAGGAACAGTAGAAGACAAAATTGTAAGATTTTGTAGCATAAGTTGAAAATGAGGGAAAAACTGTAGTTCTGATTATATAATAACAACTGTGCAATCATTAAAGAATTTGGGCAAGCAAATGATATGGTTAAAGTAGTATATCAGCTTTTAGGTTAAAAGACAATAATAATATTGGAAAAAAATAATAAAGGATTTACTTGCAGGGCAAGGAGCTTAAAGATGATAAGTCAAAAGAGTTAATGTTTCAAGATTAAATG
>RJWT010032912.1:0-14017 GCA_004365215.1 Cuniculus paca | reverse complement strand
AAGCAAAGGGAAAAGTAAAGCCCTAAAACAAAAACAACCTTGACGTTTCAAGAATATATGACAAAAACAAAAACACATTTCTGTGGCTAGAATACAAGAATGGTGGAAATAAATTGTAGGAAATGAGTTCAGAAAAATAGGGAAGACTCAAGATCAAGTATGGGCCACTAAATCAATTCTTCGTGAGTGTGAATAAACAATGAAACCTAATTTTAAGTGATGGGGAAAAACAAATTTTTAAATATATACATATTAAAACACACACACACACACACACACACACATATATATATATATATATATATATATATACACATATTTTAAGTTAAACTGTTTAGCTATGTTCTCTTTATGTAGTAAATCTTTTATTATACCATAAAGAAGTATGCAATTTTTTTACTGGAAAGTCAGTACGTTCTTCTCCTGAATAAAACATTGAACAAATATTTGAAGGAGTCACCATTTAGATTTTCCTTTCAATTTGGGTATAGTCATTATGGAACGAGAATCACTTGTCATCTCTGGAAAGCATTTCTGGTCACCGGAGCCTCTGATAACTCATGCTGCTGTACTGTACAAGTGAAAGGTGCCTCCTCCAGGTATACAAGCTCTGGACACAAGCTTAGCAAACAAATCATAAGATTTTAGTCCTTTCTCACCCACTTGGCCCAGCACCCTTAGGTACTACCATTTAAAGTGACCTCACCAACCATCTCCCTAGAATCTTATTTCATTGATCAGCAACCCCTTTCTCCTGTAACTTCCACTACTCCTCTAGGGTGAAGTCCACACACATCAGAAACTGTCCAAAGATAGGCTTTTTCCCTCAAGAAATGCTGAGCATTACTGTATACCTATCATTATGTACTAGCAAAAGCCTGACAGAGAGCTAAGGCTTTGAATGTTTTTAACTGAAATAAAGTTATAATAGATCAAAAGCTCTCATCTCTTTATTAGAAACTACATACATCTGTTTGAATAGTTTTTGAACCATACATACACCTAGTTATTTGTAACCCACACCCTACTTCCTATGGGTGTGAGATATATCACAATTTGAGAATGAATTTTTGGATCATCTATATAACTCCGACTACCATATATCTGAATCTTGGCATTACAGCTAATTATGCTGCCAAAAATAATGATGCAAAAACTGGCAGAGATGCTAATTTGTCTGTCAAGAAAATCTTTTTAAGATAATATATTTTAAAATTTCCTAGTCAGCACTTAAAACTTTTAAATCTTTCTAAGCAGAATAGATACCTTAAACTGAGTGTTAGCAGGTGCCTTTGGTCTGTTACTCAAGAAATTGAGGAAAGAGGATCCCTTGATCCCAAAGAGTCAAGACCAATGTTGGTAACATAAGAAATCTTATCCCTTAAAAAACTTAATATAGATAAGATCAATTTTGCATTACAACTTTACAACTGGTAAAATAAGAAAATTATTAAGACTAAATTTAATAGCTAAATGAAATTAAAGTTCACATGTAAGGTATAATCTCTTATTTATATCATTTTAACTAATTTTAAAATAATCTATTTTAATAATAGACAAATTGTGATAGTTATACAAGTTGTTTACCCTCCCTTCCCAGAGCTTTAGAAAAATTCATATATTATAGGGGTCTGTAAACAATTTTCAGCATATTAAGCATTTTAATTTTGGTCATGCTTTCAGTCTGCCTGAAGTACTCTTGTAGCACAGAGAATTTGGGCTTCAAAAATAAGCCACAGACTTTGAGATAAAAATCACAGCTGAATTGGTCTGAACAAAGTATTTTACTAGCTCTTCTTTAGCCATTTGTATAACACAACTGGCCCTCATGTATCATTGATTTGATCTCATATTCCACAATAAATGGAACCTCAACTACAAAACGATGTCTTCTTGTAACAATAGTAAAAGTAGTTCGGTTTTAGAAAAATTAAATATTACCAATAATCCCTTACCCTAAGAACAAACAACTGTTTTTTTATTTTTTTTTTCTTTTGTGGCACCAGGGATTGAACTCATGACCTTGTGCTTGCCGGGCAGGTGCTTAGACCGCTGAGCTAGATCCCCAGCCCTGTTTTTGAGACAGGGTCTCACTATGCTGTTCAGGCTGGCCTTGAGCTCACTTTGTAGCCCAGGCTGGTCTCGAACTCACAACGATCTGCCTGTCTTAGCCTCCGGAGTTCTGGGACTACAGGTGTGAGCCACCACACTCGGCTAGAACAAACAACTTTTTCCTAAATATCCAATTGCTTTATATAAAAGGTCATTTATATGACAAGCAGATATCTTAAGGGAAAGCTTTATAAAAATACCTAGATACATATAAAAAATACATATCATACATATTATCTGAGTATGTATGGGCCAGGGATTTAGCTCAGTAGCTTAAGCATCTGCCTGGCAAGTGTGAGGTTGTGAGTTTGACCCCTGGTACCAAAAATAAATAAATAAATAAAATCACATAACCCCAAGAGAAAATGTCAAATTCAAATTAAATGTAAATCAGAAAATTGGTTCATCTCAGCACTCTGTGAGGTCGAAGAAGTAGGAGGAGTGCAAATTTAAGCTAAGCCCAAGCAATTTAGCAAGACCCTGTATCAAAATAAAAACAAAAACAAAAACAAAAACCAAAGGGCTGGAAATATAGTTCAGTGTAAAGGATCTGGGTTCAATCCCCAGTACAAGAAGAAAGTAAGGAAGGGAGAGAGGGAGGGAGCAAAGGAGTGGGGAGACAGAGAGAAGGAAGGATGGAAGGGAAAGTGGGAGAGAGAGTAGGGAGAAGAGAGGGCAGAGAAAAAGAAAAGAGAAAAGAAAAAAGATTGGCTCAGCAGATCTTAGAAAGATAAAAATGTAGTAAAATTCTAGAATGCGAGTGACTTGTGTTTAGTAAGAATTTACTGAAAGAATTTGATTGTATTTTGAAACAAGTTATGAGCTTTAAAAATATTCAACTCTATCAAAAATCTTCAGAGCTAGTGTGATGGCACAAGCTTGCAATCCATTACCTGGAAGGCTTTGCCAAGATCAAAAGTTCAAAGTCATCCTGGGCAACTTCGGAGACCCTGTCTTAAAATAACATAATAAAAAGGGGTAGGGATGTAGCTTGGTGATGGCCCTTGGGTCCAATCTCCCATACTGAAAACAAAACAAAACAACTTTCAGATAATTTGATGAAATTATATGACATGCAATGATAAGTGAGCATTTTGCTATAATAGAATTTGGCTTCAAAATAGTTTTGAGGAGAGACATATGAGAGGGAAGAGTAAATTAGCCATTTTGATAACTGTTGAAACTGTATGATAGGCAAATGCAGGTTCTCTGTAACATTTCTCCATTTTGTATCTTAAAATTTCTAAGAGAAAAAGAAAAAAATTATCAAGAAAATCTAAAAATATACTGAAACAGAAAAATCACAGCTTAACTTTAACTGCTGTTAATTCAAGATTCACCAAAGAGAAGCCACTCTATCCAAAAGGAGTGTACTGTTACTCAGATAAGCCAAGATTTACCTATTATCTCCCAGAATATTACGGTTTACATCTAAAATGTCCTCCAAAAGTCTCCTGTGTTCAAAGGTAGAGCTTTCAAAAGATGAATGGGTCATGAAGGCTCTGACTTTATCCGTGGATTAATTATTGATGAGATCATCATTTGCTTCTATTATTGGGAAATGAGGGCAAGTTAGGAGATGAGGCCCAGCTGAAGCGAGTGGATCATGGGGATGCGACTTTGTGGACTATGTCTTGTCCCTGGCCCCTTCTTCTCTAGCTTTTTCCTGTCTCTCTGCTTTTTGGCTACCCTAAGCTAGGCAGTTTTGCTCCACCACATTCTTCTGCCTTAATGTTCTGCCTCATCTCAGGCCCACAGCAAAAGAACAAGTTGTCCATGTACTGAAACCGTGAAATCATGAGTCAAAACAAGTCTTCTCCTCTAAGTTGATGTCAGGTATTATGTCCCAGGAATGAAAAGGTAAAACACAGAGCCACTATTCAATGATAATAGGCTGAAGGATTCTTCTGTCTCCTTATTAAAGATGTCAAAAAAAAATACCTCTGATAAAAGGACTAGCTCATTCATTTGCTCAAAAAATATTTATTAAATACTCTGTACAAGACACTATTCAAAACAGTGACACTACACACATAAATAGAACATATAAAAATCTCTATGGAGGGCTAAGGATTTAGCTCAGTGGCATAAGTGCCTACCTGACAAGCACAAGGTTGTGAGTTCAATCCCCAGTACCAAAAAACAAACAAAAAAAAATCACTATGGAATTTACACTCCAGTGGGAAGCATGTGAGCAGATAATAAACAAGCTAGGTGTGGTAGCACATACCTATAATCCCAGCCACTTGAGAGGCTGAGGCAGGAGGATCACAAGTTCAAGGTTAGTTTGGATAATTTAGTAAGACCCTGTTTTAAATTTAAAAGGGCATATAGCTTAGCACTTGCCTAAAATGTATGAGGCATTGGGTTTAAGTCCCAGTAATTTTTGCATATTTATTAGAGAGTGACTGAAACAGAGAGGCAGGTAGACAGACTGTTGAAAAGTGGTAAATGCTATGGAAAATATAGAACACTGAGATAGGGGATAAGGTAATCTGGGTGACCCTCACTGAGCAGATGACATTTCAAGAAGGATGTGAAAACACAAAATAAAGTGAGGCCTGTGGCTATCCAGTGGAAGAACATTTAAGACAGAGGACATACACAATGCAATGGGCCCAAGACAAAAGTATATCTGAGGTGTTCAAGAAATAGCAACACCGCCAGAGGGGCTAGAAGAAAATAATGAAGTAAAAAAACAGAAGAGACCTGGGGTTGTGGCTCTCTTGCCTAACATGTGCTGCAGCCCTGGATTCAATTCTCAGCACTGTAAAAAACAAAACAAAAACAAAACCAGTGAAACAGGAGGTTAGAAAAACAATAAGGCAAAGGGACAGGGAAGGGATTAAGCAGAGTTTTGTAGGTCACAGTGAAAACTGCAGCTTTAAAAACGTGTGAAACCGAATGCTAAAAGGAAGAGTTCTGAGCAAAGAAGTTACACAATTAAACCCTATTCTGATCTGTTTTGATTTTGGAGTTCTAGACTAATAGACCAGTTGTTTTCTTGCCATCATTCATCGTCTGATAGTTAATTCCCCATCAAGTGGCGACTGCTGTGTTCCAAGAAAAACACTTCTTACTAATAATTCACTTTTGGAAATGGGATGTATGGTTACCTCCAAAAAATGACCTACCCAATTATAAAACTTTCTTTTGGGGACTTCAAATAACTTGAGTTAACATTGCTTTTTAAGATTATGTAAAATTACAAAATAAATGATTTCATGTCAGATTAACCATGATTAAAATCTAAACTCAAATAACTTGAATTAACATTGTTTTTTAGATCACGTAAAATACTGTGAATTATTTTGGCAGTTTGTGATGTTGGTAGTATTTAACAGCTTTTTTAAAGTATAAACTTTAGATTTCACTAATCAGGGTTCTCTCTGTTCAGGGTATCATTTTGTACTCTTGTCAAGTAAATGAACCTCTGAGTGTTAAAAACATTTTTTTAATGTGATAAATATATACACCAATTCCTCAGGATAAATGTACTTATTATATATTACAAACACATATTGAGAAAAAAAATGTTTAGACCCAAAGCTTCAGAATTATCACTTTATTGGAATTTCCCTGGGATATCTAAAACTTGTCCCTTTTTATCTGTTTCTATTTTGAAACATGGTCTCCTTGCTTGCCCAAGATGGACTCAACCTAAAATCCTCTTGCCTTAGCCTCCCAAGTAGTGTAATTGCAGCCATGCACCACCAGGCTTGGATCCCTTTGTATATGGAAGTAAAGAAATACTCTAAAGTTATTGACAATTTAATTGCAAACCCTTGGATTTTACAGAGATGCAGAAATTCTTATGGTAATTGGCAATTACTTTTTGTTCCTCTGTACTTTTGTACCCTAGCTAATGAACCTGAGAGAAAGCAAGGTAAGACCACATGAAAACCAATGTTTGTGTACCTTTCTTTGAAAGTGAGGATACGGAGACTTCTGCGGCCCCAGGACAATAATGCTAAGTGCTATGCTCTTGGCTGTCCAGCACAACTGTGTACCCATGGCCAACAGCACAGTCAGTAGACCCAAAAGTGAGGAGAAGCAGGAAAAGATGAAATGGACACTCCTAATGATTGGAAAACCCATTTGAACTACTTTTTGCAAAATTCTTCTACTCCTGTGAAGCCCAAAACCACCAAGAAAAACAAATAGCAAACTTTCATCAAGCCTTCTCTGAGGAAGCACTGCTGTGGTCAGAAGCCTTTGATGAATTGCTGGCCAGTAAATATGGTCTTGTTGCATTCAAGGCTTTTTAAAAATCTGAGTTCTGTGAAAAAAAAATTGAATTCTGGTTGGCTTGTGAAGACAAAAAAAAAAAAAAAAAAAAAACCAAATCACCCCAAAAACTGTCCTCAAAAGCAAGGAAAATATATACTGACTTCATAGAAAAGGAAGCTCCATAAGAGATAAATACAGACTTTCAGACCAAAACTCTTAATTGCCCAAAATCTCCAAGAGACTACAAGTGACCACTTTACAACTGCCCAGAAAAGGGTCTACAGCCTGATGGAGAACAACTCTTATCCCTGTTTCTTGGAATCAGAATTCTACCAGGACTTGTGTAAAAAACCACAGATCAACACACAGCCCCATGCTACAGAGATGAAAGGAGACCAAAAATGGAGGACATTTCATCTTTTTCCTAAGGGGAAAGGCTGGGACTCGCCAAAAAGACTGACCATGAACTCAGATTGAGTGTACAGGAAACATCACTCAGAACTATTGATTCAAAGTTGGGTAGTGAATCAGGAAGACAGTATAGGTTACTGGTATCAGAGCAGCTTCCTGCGCAGAGTGAAGAGCATAGAGAGGGATAGCAGCTGACTGTGGTACATGTCACCAGAAAAGCAGGAGTGTGAGATGAAGACACAGAGTAGCACTACTGGTCCAAAAGCATTTAAAATCAATAGATCTGGGATTATGTGGCCTTAGCTAGCTGCCTATATATCTTTCCCTAAATCACTCAGTGTTACCACATAGTGGTTTTAGTTCTTTAGTATCAATATTAAAATGTTTACTGTATGTAAGGATATTGAAGTTCTTAGGACTGCAGATCATCAGTACTGTTATCGCAAGTATTGTTGAAACTGCAAAGGTCTGTTCGAATTGTTAAATGGTGTGTGAGATACAGTGAGTGCTGTTGTGTAGAAACCTACAGTGTCCATTATGAGTGACAAAAACTGTCTTGAAGGCAGCTAAATATTGAAATGGTCTTTGAACACTTGTATTATATTTATTTTGATAAATAATATCACTTAAAAAAAAAAACAAAGAAACTGATGATACCATACAGCCTGGCATGGAAGCACATGCCTATAATCCTAGCATTCAGGAGGGTGAGGCAAGATCATTGAAAGTTCAAGGTCAGTCTGGGCTACATATGTAGCTAAAGGCCAGTCTGAACCACAAAGAGAGACCCTGTCTCCAAATAATGAAAGACCCTGTCTCCAAATAAATTAAATAAAATGAACCATACAAGTAATCTATCTTCTTCCTCTTTTTCCAGGAATTTTTTTTCCAATTTTAAATGATGCAACTTGGGCTGGGGATTTAGCTCAGCAGCATAAGTGCCTGCCTGCCAAGCATGAGGTCATGAGTTCGATCCCTGATACCAAAATAAATAAATAAGTAAATAATGCAACTAAATATCAGTAGTTTGCCATTTGCTTCATAAACTGGCAAAGCAGCCAAACGGAATTTTCATTGCCACCCCCCATCCCTTTTAAGTGGAGGGATTTGTTTAGGGAGGAGTAACAACTGCTTTTTCAGGCAACATTTCAAATAAACTTCCAGAAGTGTGTAAACTGCCTACTCTGGCTGACACTTGCCTCATGTCTGTGAACAGTTAAGGAAATTACTGTCTTAGTGTGAGAGAGGGAATCAGGGTCTCCACCTGATAGGATATTCTACCAGGTCTTTGCCTCCAGTGCTGGTTCTAACCAGGCAGAAATCAGGATTTTGGAAGATTCCCTCAACAATCTGAGCATTTTCTTATCTATTATCTTATTTCCCACTGGGTTCCTCTGCTGTTTTGCCTTATGCAAACAAAGATACCCCCAACTCTTTTAAATGGTAAGAAAGGCAATAGCCATTTAATTAAACACATTTGTGTTTTTCCCCTGGCTGGAGTATCTTACCTCATAATGTGTGGTGCTCCTTGACAGCTGCATTTAGGATAACTCAAACCTTATACTTTCCTTTGTGGGTCTTGGAATAGCAATAACATGGTCCTATTATTAACACTCACAGTCACCCACATCTTAGTCTGTTTTTTATTGCTATTAAAAAATACCTGAAGCCATACCTGAAGTAATTTATAAACAAATTTATTCCTTACAATTCTAGAGGCTGAGAAGTCTAACATTCAGGGCCCAACATTCTCTGGGGAGGGAATACATGCTCTTGTTTCATGGGGGAAGGCAGAAAAGCAATAGAGTACACATGAGAGAAAAAAGGGGTGGGGAAAAACTTGCTTTTATATCTAACTGCAAATCCATTCTGGCAATAACCCACTTCCATGACAAAGATATTAATCCATTCATGAGGGCTTTAAATATCACTTCAGCACCATTTCCTCCCAAACACTGCTGAATTTAGAATTGTTTTCCCACAAGAGTTGAGCATAATTGTGCATACCTATAATCCTGGCATGCTGGGAGGCTGAGGCAAGAGGATCCCTAGACTGGGCAATTTAGCAATTTAGTGAGATTCTGACTCCAAAAGGGCCTGGAGATACAGTTCAGTGTGAAGGACTGGATTCAATCTCCAGTACAAGAGGAAAAAGTTTCCCAGCGTTCACAAACTTTGGGGGGGCACATTTAAAATGTTGCACCTACTTTGCCACACTAAGACAAACCAGGTATTACTCCGTTGAACTCAGAGGATATCTTTTGCAAATGGGAAAGGAACCAAGAGATGAAAGGAAGGGAAAATGAATGAAGGGGAGAGGAAAGAGAGTTAAAAGAATTGACACGTTTTGTATATGTATCAGCTCCCAATGATGAATATAATCATTATGTACTGCAAATATGTACTAATAAAAATAAATTTTTTAAAAGGAGAAATCTTGAACAACAGCTATCTGCATTTGATATTGATGAACTTCAAGGATTTTTTTCACTATTTTATTAGTGCTGTGAATTATCTGTGACTGATGATCAGTTTCATACTAGCTAAGGGGTTGTCCTGTCTTGGTTACTTTTCTCTCGTTGCTGAGACAAAATACCTGATGCCCAAAATTAGGGAAGGAAAGGTTTATTTAGCTTACGAGTTTTTTTGGAGATTTCAGTCCATACTCAGCAGCTCCAAGGCAGGGTGGCATGGCTAAGGGACAGCCTTCCTGGCAGTCACAAGCAACAAGAGCAAAAAGGGGAAAAAAAGGAAAAAGCATGCCTCCTTCCCTCCCTTATATTGTATGCCAGTTACCTGCCCCTGGGCGGGTACAGCACTCACACTGCCAATCCTACCGCTAGACAACAAACCAATCACAAATGCTAGATTCAGCCACCTCCATGACTGTATGAAGCTTTGGGGGGGACATTTAAACAAACCACAACACCCCCTCAGGCAGTGCTACATTTTTTACATCATTGGGAGACGTGGTTGGTAATCTGGACACTGGTAATTAAAAGTACAAGCATTTTTATAAATATTATAAGTGCATCTGCTCTTATAGACGAACATTTGAAATAATTCTGTGAGGGGAATGATGCTTGCTATGGGTGTAGGGGATGAAGTTGCCATAATCTCTGTTTCCTTTGAATTTGCTTTCACAGTTTTGTATATGGTCAGGGTAACCACCTCTTTGCTTGGGTGTCAAAGTTCTCCACTCGGTTACTCAAAATTTTTCCCCTTGGAGACTGTGTGATATTTCCTTGTACAAATCTAAATAAGATTCTATCAGTAGTATGTGGAAAAACAGTTCTTATCTTTTATTCACCATGTTCAGTCCAGTTACAACAGAAACCAATTGCTGTTAACTAGGATTATCTGGAGCATTTGTCAATTCTTTATCTTTTCTTAACCCTCTGGAACTGTTGATACGCTGTTGAATATATTAAGAAAAGGGTTGGTATATGTTCTAGTTAAAGGAGGGGTAAAAAAATAAAAACAAAAAAAGGAGAGGTAGACATTTTGTACGGCATAATAAGTGTGTAATCCACTTTTTTCAGTAGGTGAGCTTTCATTGAAATATTTTCTCATATGGTTCTTAACTAGCTAGGCATTACACTACGTTACTGTTGATATCATCTATGTCACATGGGTGACGGTCACTGACACTTTTGCCCACAAACTAGGTAGTCCCTGGAATCTCTTTAATGGTTCCAGAAAGTTCCCTGGTTACAGATCAGTGCCACATCTGTCGGGCAACACTGAGAATCTCCTCAAAAGTGTTATTTCTACCATGCTTAATATTTTTCTGTTTCTGTCCCTTAATGGTTCCTTGAGGGCTTTGATGATCAGGGCAGAGGCACAAGACTCTCAGTCTAGGCCTGGCTGTTCTGAATGGTATCACTGCAATCCTCAAACCCTTCCAATTGCCAGTTTCCTTGGTGATACTTTTTTTGGAGACAGACTGAAGGGTCTGATCTAGGGGAACAGGACTGATATGGTACCAGCCTCACTACCAGTGCACTTCAGGTACACGATTTTGATCTCACTGAGGTTAATTTGGGTGGCATGACGGAAGTGGCTGCTGTTGGATGAACCTGGATTTAGGAAGACCAAAAAAAGTTGCACCTTTACCTCTTTTGAGTTAAAAGCCAAAAGCTAATTTACCTTTTAATCTGATCATTTGGCTTCTATTACTTATGAGGTGTTCCAATCTTTATTTTTTCTATAGTATTAATGATTTTTTTCTTTTTTCTTTTGTTGTATAATCACAGATTTCCTAGTATCTAGACACTCTGAAATTAAATAATTCTGCATACTGTGTGATAATTATTTAATTTACAAAACTACGATGTTTGTCAGCCAATAAAAATCACTTGTTCTCTTCAAGTAGCACTTTCCTGCAAACTTCTGTACTAAATTTCTGAACTTCACATAAACAGAACATAAGTTTCCACACATTTATTCTTTTTTTTTTCTGCATTTTCTTTCTCCTTGACTTTCTCATGTGATCTGAAATGTGCTTGAGACTTTGCCAGAAGAACCTAACTTAAATAAATGTTCAGTGTGGTGTCTTTTTAGAGATACATTCATATATTTAATGATAACATCTCCAATGTGTGCATGATTCCTTCATGAATTTTTTAAAAATACTAACAAAACAAAAATTTTAACAATCTACATCATATTTGGGACCTTGGAACATCTAGCACTGACCTATTTCACCAGTTTTGCCAACTCCATTTCTTCCACTTTTAGGCTGATATCAACTACAATTGTGTAGAAGCAGTTTTTCATAATTTAGGAAACTCGAAATGTTTTTGATTGTTTTGGAAATTTGGTGGGGGACTTATGGTTATTATAATTACTGGGGTAGGTAGGTTCTATCTGTGGGCAGGAAACAAGAAGACAGGAAGTAAGACAGTTATACAGAACAAAGAGTTGTCCCCATTTCTTTCAGCTTATGCATAAGTGGTATAAGGAAAAATCTTGCTTATAATTATGTGAGCCTACACTCTATCTCCATATTAATTATAAACACAATAAAGACTTGCATAGTATTGATATGTGCTGGCGTTTTCAGGAATATAAAGTTTTAGAAATTTGTCAAAAGTTGTTTCCCATTTCAAAAAGCTGCACTTGTAAAAGAAACACTACTTTGATATTTTTCATTATGAAAACACACCTAGGTTTGCATACATAATTGCCTCACAGTGATTCGGTATAAAGTACAAGCATTTGATTCCTCTATAGTGATGTCCAAGGTTGTCAAGCCTAAACGTTTACATCTTAAAATACCTAAGACTTTATTAAATCCATTTCTTTTATTGCTTAATATGATTTCAAGTATTCTCTTTTCATACTGGTGGCATAAATAGGTTACACTATTTTTCAGGATAACAAAATAGATGTTACAAAGTATTTATTTTTAAAAAGGGACAGCTATTGTCCTATAAACTTTGTTTCCCTACAACTGTGGATTTGAATTAATGCAACTTACAACTGATAAAAAATGATTAAACTACAAAATACTAAGGTCAAGATACACATTGAAAAATCCAGTATAGTTAAGATAAAATACTTTATCATAAGGCCTTTACTATATGCCTACTACTTGATTACACTGAAGAACAAAGAGTTATAATATAAGATATGTTTCTTCCTTCACAGAATTTACAAGGTAGTGAAAAAAACAAGGCAATAGGAAAAACAAAGAACTAAATGCCAGCCCAGTACAGTGGTGGGCACCTGTAATCCTAGCTACTCAGGAGGCTAGGGCCAGCATGAAGAATTTAATGAGACCCCCATTTCAAAATAAAATAAAAACGGCTGAGGATATGGCTTAGTGGTAGAGTAGTATTTCCCTAGCATGTGTGAGGCCCTAGGTTCAGCCCTAGTGGGGTGAGAAGATGGAGCTAAATACCAAACAGTTTTCTTCTAACCCTCCGTGGGGAAAAGAAAATTTCATAATTAAACAATAATCTTAGAAATTTGAAGTGGACAGAATAAGGTAGACCTTCAATTGTGCATTCCATAATTAACTGGATAACATCAACAAGGTCTATTCACCGTAACAAACAGCAACTGGTCTAACTGCTAAGGGGCAGGGAGAAAGGGTGATATTAGATACCAGAAGAGAACAATTGAGGAAGATGTAGACTTGTACAAGTTAAAGCCTTAAAAGTCATGAGAGCCTGAATTTAAAGCAATGGACAAAATGAAGTCCCTGTAGACTCGCTACAAGAGACAATAATAGAGATAAATTACTTAAGTCTGACAGAAATATGTAACACAGATTTATGGAAAGTCAAATATAAATGACCTCAGGTAGTAGAGGACATACTGAATTTGACATAGTGAGATTAGTTAAATTGTAGATTTGATGAAATTAAAATGATCAGTCTGAATAAATAGCTTCAAAAGTCCACATAAATAATAGCTGAATCTCTCATCAAAGAAATGAGCTCATAGAGAATGAATATGAAGAAGATACAAGGAAAACAGGGCCTTGGCCAATACCCACAGGTTAGAAGACCAGAAGGAGAGAGAGTAAAACAAAGAAAATGCATGTTACTTTACAATCAAGTGATAAAACTATGGAAAGATTTTTTTTTCTTGCCAGGCAGGTAGCAGAAGCTAAAAAAATAAACAAATTAACATTTAAGGTTTTTTTGGCACCAGAAATTGAATTTAGGTGTTTGCGCTTGCCAGGCAGGCACTTATGCCACTGAATTATATTTTCAGCCCAATTCTTAAGATTTAAGAAAGTTATGGACTACAAAGTTGTGATAGTCCAGTAATATGTTCTCACAGAATTTCCAAAATCTTTAGGTTGATATAAAAAGTCACAACCCTGTATATATAAGCAACATATACATCTTTCCACAAAGGGTCCAACAGAAAGACACTCATTACAGAAAATGGATTCAGTCATATATAGATGAGTCAACTGACTCATAGATGCTATTATAAACTTTCAGAAAATAAAAGCAAGCAGAAATGAGCTATAAACCTATCATCAGTCATCAGAGAAAGTTGCATCATCATAAAAATTACTCTGACTCAATCAAACAAAGAAACTGCCTACAGGGCAGTCCACTTTAGTGCACGAATTTAGTTGTATGCATGGCAGCAATAACAGCTGCAGAGATGTCCATACTGTTCAAAAGTTATTTTTGATAGATAATATGAAACAGGGAGATAGATCTTTTACAAAAGGGAAGGAGATTAAGAGATGGAAGAGGGGAGGGGAAATGGATGAAAAAATTAAGATGTATTATGT
>RJWT010032911.1:0-14012 GCA_004365215.1 Cuniculus paca | reverse complement strand
CATAGAAGTCCCAGCCATTGAAAGTGAAGCAGGCTAAGCAGAAGCAGTGCTTTAAATTAAGGTGACTTTCATAGGGTGGTGTTGAGATGAGCTCAGAATGTGATCAGACTGTTTAGGAACTATGAGAATTTGACACTGATTTGATAGATGTTTTAAAGGATTTCTACTGGCTTTCATTGAGAACCAATGTAAGAAACAGCCATACCAAGAAAGTGCCCACATTTTCGGTATTTGACAAACCTATAGTTACAAAAAAATCTGAATTTTACCAAAAAAATTACTTCTAGTTTCCAGAACATTAAGCCTCATCCAAAGGATGTAGTAGATGCTATGTCCTTTGTAAGGCATTAGAAGGTGAAATTCAAATTCCAGTTGTTCATTATTGATACAGAGAAAAGCAATTGACTTTTATGTATTAATCTTATATCCTGTAGTCTTGCTATAACCACTCATTAGTTCCATGTTTTTCTTTTTCTTTATTCTTTGGTATTTTCATCAAAAGCAATGATGTCATCTATGATTGAAGATGTTTTTTTCTTCCTTCCCAATCTTGTGCCTTTTCTTTCCTTCTCATGTTACTGTATTAAACCTCCAGTACAGTATTAATAGAGGTAATGAGAGAGGACATCCTTGCCTTTTTTAGCTATAGGAGAAAACAGCCTGTTTTTTTAACCTTTAACTATAAACTCAGTATGCAGCCCAAACTAGCCTCAAACCCACCGCAATCCTGCCTCAGCTGCCCAAGTGCTAGGATTACAGGTGTGCATCAGCACACTTGGCAGCTTTTTTATTTTATTTTATTTTATTTTTATTTATTTATTTATTTATTTATTTATTTATTTATTTATTGGTACTGGGAATCAAACTCATGACCTCGCACTTATGCCACTGAGCTAAATTCCCGGGCCTTGTCTTTTTGAAACAGGATCTCAGTATGCCACTCAGGCTGGCCTTAAGCTCACTTTATAGCCCAGGCTGGTCTCAAATTCACAGCGATCATTCTGCCTCAGCCTCCCGAGTGCTGGGATTACAGGTGTGTGCCACCAGGCCCAGCTCACTTGGCAGTTTTAGCTAAACAATTTTTGTAGACTTTTTTTTATTAAGTTGAGTAAATTCCCAGCTATTCCTGGTTTGCTGAAAATTTTAAGATTGTAAGTAGATATTTGATTTTATGAAGTACTTTTTCTAAATCTCATAATCATATGATTTTTGAAATTATAAAACTTTTTAAAATTTGTATTAGTAAATTTTTGCAGTACATAATAAGGCTTTTCTTTTATCTTGTCGGTCAATTAATTGATTTTTGGATATTGGATTGGCATGTATACCTGGAATAAATTCATTTGATTGTGGAGTATAATTATACATGTTGGATTCAAATTACTAATATTTTGTTTAAGGATTTCTGCATGTACATTCATAAAAAATATGGTTCTGTAGTTTTTATTTCTTGTCATTTCTTTATCTGGGTTTGGTATTGAAATAATGCTGGCTTCATAGGAGTGAGAAATTATTCAGTCTGCTTGTTTTCTGTAACAGATTATAGAGGGGCAGAGAATATAGCTTAGTGGCATAGCACCTGCCTGGCAAGCACGAGGTTCTGAGTTCAATTTCTGATCCCCGCCCAAAAAACAACCAGGTTATAGAGAATCAATATCATTTCTTCCTTAGATGGTTGGTAGAATTCACCAGTAAAACTGTCTATGCCAGGTGCTTTCTTTTTTGGGAAAGTTATTAATTGCTGATCAACTTTACTAATAGATATAGGCCTATTTACATGATCTCTTTTTTCCATGTGTGAATTTTGGTAGATTACTTCTTTCAAGGATTTGTTTCTTTGCATGTAACTTACCAAATGGATGGGGACAGAGGTTTTCATAATACTCCTCTGATCCTTTGAGTGTCCATTGAATCAGTAATGAGAGCTTCTTCATTTCTCATACTAGTAATTTATGCCTTCCCCTCTTTTCTTGATTACCTGGGCACATGTTTATCAATTTTACTGATCTTTTCAAAGAATCAGCTTTTTATTTCATTGATTTTTTTTCTTTTTTGTTATCCTACTTTCCAATTTCACTTGATTGCGTCTCTAAATTTTATACTGATTACTACTTAAAGTAAGCTCATATTGGTTGATGTTTTGTTTTTTTTTTAGTTACTAATAATGAAGTTTAGATTATTGAGTTCAAATCTTCTTTTCTAATATTCAGTGCCATAAATTTTATCCTAAGTACTTGCCATATTTGATAAGTTGTGTTTTCCTTTTCATCTAGTTCAAAATACTTTTAAATTTATCTTGAGTTTTTTTTTCTTAACCCTATGGGGATTGTTTTTTTTTAGAATATGTTTTTCAATGTCTGAATATTTGATGATTTTTCAGTTACACTATCTTGATGGCTGTGTATTCTGCTGTCGTTGAATAAAGTATTTCCCTTACAAGTATGATCTCAGGGTTCATCCATTTAACTATAAATGTCTCAAGTTCATTCTTCTTTATGGCTGAGCAGTATTCCATTATATCAAAAAACCCATATCTTTTTTATCCATTCATTGGTTGATGAGCACTTGGATTGTTTCCAAGATTTAGCTATTATATGTGCAGCTTGTAGCATATAAACATGGGTGCATGTATGTCGCTGTGGCATGATGCTTTTAATTCTTTTGAGAAGATACCAAGAAGGGAAATAGCTGGGTTGAATGGGACTTCTAGTCCTAGCTTTTTGAGGCATCTCCACATGGATTTCCATAGTAGTTGCACCAGTCTGCCTTCCCACCAACAGTGGAGAAGAGTTCTTTTTTCTCCACAGCCCTGCCAGCATTTGTTATTGGTTGATTTATTGATATTAGCCATTTTTTCTGGAGTGAGATGGAATCTCAGCATTGTTTTAATTTGCATCTCTCAAAAGATCAGTGATGTTGAACATTTTTTCATGTATTTATTTGCCATTTGTACTTTGTCTGGTAAGTGTCTATTCATTTCAGATGCCCATTTTTGGATTGGATCTTTAAATTGGGGGGGTGTCTGATTTTTTTCAATTCTTTATATGTTCTAGATATTAGTCCTTTGTCTGAAGAACAACTGCCTAAAATTTTTTCTCTCTTCATGGATTATCTTTCCACTCTTGTTTGGTGATTTCTTTTGCTGTGCAGTAGCTTTGTAATAAGATGAGATCCCAGTTGTTTATTCTTCGTAGTATTTCCCAAGCAGTCAGGGTTTTGTTCAGTCTTTGCCAAGATCTATGCCTTCAAAAGTTTTACCTATTCTCTTAGAGCAGATTTAGTGCTTCTATTTTAATATTTAGATCTTTGATCCATTTTTATTTTAGTTTAGTGCACAATGATAGACATGGATCTAATTTGAGTCTTGGGCCAGTTTTTCCAGCACTATTTATTAAAGAGTCTTTCTTCCAGTAAACATGTTTGGCCCCTTTGTGAAAGATAAAATAGCCGAGTGTGTTCAGAGTGGTTTCTGCCTGTTCTAATCTGTTCCACTGATCCTCTGGTCTAATTTTGTTGGTTTGTTTTGTTGTTGTTTTCTGGTACCATACTGTTTTTTTTTTTTTTTTTTTTTTTTTTTTTTTTTTTTTTTTTTTTTTTTTGCGGCACCAGGGATTGAACTCATGACCTTGCGATTGCCAGGCAGGCGCTTAGACCGCTGAGCTAGATCCCCAGCCCTGGTGTTTTTGAGACAGGGTCTCGCTATGCCATTCAGGCTGGCCTTGAGCTCACTTTGTAGCCCAGGCTGGTCTCGAACTCACAACGATCCGCCTGTCTCAGCCTCCCGAGTGCTGGGATTACAGGCGTGAGCCACCACGCCCAGCTACCATACTGTTTTTATCACAGTAGCTCTGTAGTATAATTTCAAGTCAGAGATTGTGATGCCCTCAGCTTTGCCTTTGTTGCCCAGATTTGTTTTTGTTTTCTATTTCTCTTCTCGTTCCAAACAAATTTTAAGAATGTTTTCTCTAGTTCTGTGAGGTATGCTAATGGTATTTTGATTGGGATTGCATTAACACAGTACAGGTAGCTTATTATAGAGTATTCCCAGTTCCTCTCTTCAATGCCTCATAACATTATTACTACTTATTTCATTCATTTAAAAACTATAATCATCTGACACATTGTCACCGTTTTTAGTTTAAGGAAATAGTTCAGAAAAGGGAAAAAAAAGATTTTATATTCATTTGTTCCTTGTTTGACCCTTTTTTCTTCATGCAGATATGATTTTCTGAGCTGTATCATTCCTTCTCCTTGAAGAACTTTTAGTGTTTTTTTTGCAAGGCAGGTCTGCTGGTAACAAATTCCCTCAGGTGTTTGTTGGTTTTTGTCTTAGAAAATTTTTATTTCACCTTTGCTTTTAAGACATCATTTCCCTGGATATAAATTCTAGGCTGAAAGGAGTTTTGTTTGTTGTTTATTTTAGATGAGGTCTCGTTTTGTTTCTCAGGCTAGTTCCAAACTCATGGCATCAAGGAATGCTCCTGCCTTAGCCTCCCAAGTAGCTGGGACTATAGATGTGTGTCATACCACCCATCTTAGTGGGGTTTTGTTTTTTAAGACTTTAAATATTTCACTTTATTTAAGAAACTTGAATTATAGAAACCTAAAGTTATTCTTAATTTTTTTTTCTTTTATAAGATGTTCTGATTACTTTCTCATTGCTGGGATAAAAAATAATTTGGCTCACTGTTTGTAAAAAGGTTACAATTCATAGTTGGCTTGTGGTGTGGCGGGGGCATGACAGCAGAACAAATAACTCATAGCAAGTTAGGTAGGAAGCAGGGAGGGATCAAGGGAGATACATATTTCGAGGCCACGCCCACAGTGATCCACCTCTTCCCACCAGGCTTAACCTCCCAACATCACACCCAGCTATAACCCCATCAGTGGACTGATCCAGTATCACACATCCATGATCAACTATCATGTACCCATGATCTAATCACTTCCTAAAAACCCCACCTATGTGCTCATGAAGCTTTGGGGAACATTTTAGATATAAACTATAAGGTAAGGTAGGGATTTCTCCCCGTCTTCTTTTTAAGATTTTCTGTCTTTGGTTTTCTGCAGTCTGAATATGTTATATCTTAACTGTAGATATTTGGCATTTATCTTGTTTGGTATTCCCTGACCTTCCTGGATCTGTGATTTGATATCTTAAATTTTGGAACATTCTTTCCTCCTCATCCTCTTTCTCCTCTTCCTCACTTTTCTTCCTCTTCTACTTTGGTATCTTTCATTAATTTTGGAAAATTCTTCACTGTTATTATTATACCCTGCTGCTGCTGCTGTTAAATTCTCCCACTACTACTGTCTTTTAACTTCTTCCATTGGAACTCCTATGATTAGGAATCTTAATCATAGTTATTTTAAATCTTACTCTGACAATTTCAAAATTTCTGCTATCTTTGAGTCTGATTCTGCTGTTTTGTCTTTTGAGACTATATATTTTTGTTTCTTGTTATTGATTTGTGCTTTTTGGTTTTATTTTACCATGCCTTGTAATTTTTTGTTGAAAACTGGGCATATTGTAGTGAGTATTGGAAATGAAGTACCTGGGTCTATAGTATGAAAATGTATTTATCTAGCAAGAAATTTCTTAAATAGAGCCTGCAGCTTGCAGCTCTCGTGGTTATAATATACTGTTACTATACTGGAGCTATACTGATGTAGTGGTGAAACACTAGGGAGGAGAAACATTCTAGAATCTTATGATTAACTTTCTTTTTTGGTGGTAGTTGTAATGGTCTAAAATTCCTGGAGTGTAGTACGAACACCTGGGTTTAGTTATCTTCTTCCAAAAAAGTTCCTTAACCTGTGGGAATAGGGCAAGGGAGGGGCACGATAGGGAGCAGATGTTGACTAATTCCTGCTTTGTCCCCAGGTAAGATAATGCTGTAGTAAAAATAGTTTTTCTTGAGAGCAGGGTTTAGTTTTGGAGAAATGAATGATCTGGTCATGTGTCAAGCCCAGAAAATACAAGATATTTTCTCCATCAAAGATCCTCTCCTTGAGAAACTGGAAGAACCCCTTGATGTAAAAATAATGAGTTTTATTTGGTGCATGGTACCACAGCCTGTAGTCCCAGCACTCAGGAGGCTATACATAGTGGTATAGCCTGGTATACACAGTGAGTTCAAGGCTGGCCTGAACTACATAGCAAGACCCTTCTCCAAACCACCCCCCCAAAATAATGATGATGATAATGGTGATGAAGAATGTGCGGGAACCCTACCATCATCGAGCCCTCAGCTTGTCCACACTCAGACTCTAGCAACATGACCACTATTAGGAAATGTGTCTAACAGTATACACTCCCGAGGCTTCTCGTCCAGGTCGGCTGTGGCTTTCTATCTTGATCCATCTCTCAGTTTTCAGGGTAGCAGTTTGTCCTCTGACCTCAGTTCTCTGATAGGTCCAAGAAGAATTGTTGCTTTTGTTTTTCAGCTTTCTTATTGTGAGGACAGGTGTGTCAGCTTCCAAATACTGCACATTGGAGCAGAAAATAAATCCTCTCTACTTTTTGTAGAGTATGGATCTTTAAAAATCCATTGTTTGGATTTTTAGGAAAAGCATGGATTTTTAAAAATTATAAAATTAATAGTTGTATAAAGAAAGACACAGGTGTACTTGCTTCAGCAGCACATATACTAAAAAAAAAGTCACAGGTGCCTTTCTATGCAGGTTGAAAGATCAGAACCTTGTGAAAGAGCTGAGGCCCCGGGACCTTTTGGAAAGCAGCAGTGACAGTGACGAAAAGGTCCCTTTGGCCAAGCCTTCCTCACTATCCAAGCGTAAACTTGAACTCGAGGTAGAAACAGTGGAAAAGAAGAAGAAAGGGCGTCCTCGGAAAGATTCCCGCCTTCTGCCCATGTCTCTGTCTGTCCAGGTGAGGCTCAGGGCCATTCTTCGTACCTCCACTTCACTTTACTGAGCTCAGTGCTGGGAGGCCCTGCATGCTGTAGTGTGCATTAGTGTGGGACACCTTAGGGACCAGCTGGCTCAGGTGCAAACACTATGCAACATCACATGGAGGCTTTGTCCCTTAGACCTGTACCCCACCAAACCAAAGCCTGGAGCTGTGGTGTCAGCTCCCTTGTCTGTGAGATGGGGATCCTCGTAGCATTCCCTGTGCTTTTTCCCTCACAGAGTAAGTAGAAGTGCCCTGGTGGCAGGCAGCTTCACCTCTGGGTGACTTACTTATACCAAATGTACCCTGTAATATTGGGCCGAGATTCAGGGACATTTTTGGCTCTTCTAGTCTCCAGCTGCCCTGACTGCAGAGAAGGAGGCCATGTGTCTGTCTGCACCAGCACTTGCACTGAAGCTGCCGATTCCAGGCCCCCAGAGAGCATTCACCCTCCAGGTAAGAGCTGGGACCCGCTACCAACTCCCTCACAGGCATACACACAAACACACACACAGACTCACTCTCACGCACACCCATTATAAACCCAATGTTTTCCCTGCTTTTGGGGACAGTTATCCAGTACCTGTCCATCACTTTCTGGAAGAAGTCATAGCTGATGAAAGTACCTACCACATCTTAAGAAGAGTGCTAACCTTGGCTGGGCATGGTGACACATGCCTGTAGTCCTTGTATGTGGGAGGCAGAGGTAGGAGGATTGCCAAGAGTTCGAGGCCAACCTGAACTGCTTAGCAAGGCACGGCAGAATCCTAGCTTCTTATTCCTCACCCTGATAACTCTCTGTGGCTTTGTCCTTGATCCACCATCTGCCAGGGCTGCCTTTACTAATACATCTTCTAGATGACCAGCTCCTTTTAAGACTTGTCTCAGGAGTCCCTTCTCCTGGAACCCTCCTGCATCTCCACATTTGATCCTGGCAGCCTCAGTTTCCTGGTCGAGGGGACTATGTGGTTATGGTCTGTCTCTATGGCTCCATTGGCCTTGTCTACTTCTCATAGCCTGGTAGAGTCATCATCATATCTCTGGTAACTGTGAGCTTCAAACACTTCTAGGGCAAATAATCCCTTATACCTAGAGGCCCTCTGGTCAACATCATGTTCATACCTCAGCCACCATGGTGTCTTTACACATACTCTTTCCTTTCTATATGCCCTTTGTACCTAGCCCAGGGTGTGTGTCCTCAGGCAGCCTTCTTGAACCCGATGTATAGGTCAGTTCCTATTGGTTACATACTGCTCCAGACCCACACTGGACCTCACAGGGCACTGGAAAGCAGTGCCCTGAGCAGTGCCATGTTCCAGGGGAGTGAAGCAGGTGGAGTCAAAGGATGAGACCCACCTAGTTTGTTCTTGTTGCTGATGTGAGTGGAGTCAGGCAATGCCTCCAGCAGTCAGCAGCTACAACTCTTCTCCCGAACTCCAGCTTTCCCAGTATCTTCACTGCAGAGTGTTACTTGGGACTGTACTTGGTTTCTGGGTGTCTGTGAAAGGAACATGGCTTGTGGCTACAGCTTACCCTCTTGTGTAGCCACATGGTACATGGTACTGACCCTTCCATGTAGCTTAGGTTTCCATACTGAATTATATGTTAGCTCTGTAAACACACAAGCTTGAGCCTCTCTGGTGTCAGACGCTGAACTCCACATTTTTCATACTTGCTGTGCTGGGGATGTTCCTCCAGTATAGTCTCGGTTGAACTGACCAAGGCTTGCAGCCACAGGAACTCACAAAGATCACCTTAGGGTTTTCTCCACTTTCCTCCCAGCACCACCACAGGCTCTCTTCTTATCAAACAGCTTAGTCTTTGAAGATTTTTAAGTGGGAGGCTACAAAGCGAAGTCTCACTACAAGCTCTGTCCTTAGCTGCCTGTAGTCCTTACTGACAGTGTATTCTCTGTAAGATGATATGACCCTCTTGCCCTACCTTGTGACCCTCCACCCCACCAAATAGGAGCTGTCACCCTCCTATTTTGGCCAGCCAGCTGGCCTGTCTGTGTCTTTCCCCTGCTTCAGAGCCCAGGGCTTCAGAGTCCCTGACTATCTCACTGTCCCAGGACCCCTGTCTGAGCAGGCCTGCTATCACCTGAAAAGAAGTGTGTTTACTTTCATTCATCCAGGTGAGCTCTGACCCTTCCATGTACATCGAGGTGGAGAATGAAGTGACAGCTGTTGGGGGTGTGAAGCTGAGCCGCCTGAAATGCAACCGGGAAGGAAAGGAATGGGAGACGGTGCTTACCAGCCGGATCCTCACTGCTGCCGGCAGCTGGTAAGTACAACCAGGTTCTTGGCTTGTTGTAAAGAGTAGATACCTTGTGCTGTTCTGGCTGGCACTGTTACTTCCCTAGAATGCAGGCTTTCTGAGGGGAGGATAGCTCCCACAGAGGCTCACACTGGGTCTTACTCAAGGTCAAGCACATGCGGTTATCATCTAAAGTTCCTGCAACACCTAATGAAGTCACTGTCATTATCCCCATGTTATAGATGGGGAATCTGAGCACCTGAGAGGCACCCAAAAGAGACTGGTGGTTTTATTCCCTTCCCTGGCCAGGATTTCTGAAGATTCAAGTTGAAGACTGAAGTTTGTTTAACTCTCCCTGACCTGTATGGGTTCTTTCTCCGGACCCTATATTTTCATCTAAGGTGGTCAGGATGGATTTCTGACTGTTCCCCCAAGTTTCCAGTCTTGGCCTCTCCAGATTCTGTGATTTAGGGAAAGATCTTAATTTAGTGGTTAATCACCTCTTGTCTTTCTAGAGCCTCCTGGTACTAAACAAGAGCTGTCTTGTTCCTTTGTTCAGTCTGAAAAGATGACATTTTCTTCAGGCACCTGCCAGCCATAGGGCCTCAGTCAGATGCATGTGGCAAATACTCTTACCAGGATTTTACAGTGATCATCACTCATATATAGTCCTTTTCATTAGACCTTTAGCCATCTGTCATAAGGTCATTTGGAAATATTTTCAGCCAGGTGTGGTGGTACATGCCTGTAATCCTAGTACTCAGGAGGCCGAGGCAAGAGAATCATTGTGAGTTTGAGACCAGCCTGGGTTAGTTTCAAAGTGAGCTCAAGGCCAGCCTGAACTGCATAGCAAGACCCTGTCTCAAAAAGAAAAAAAAAAGTTTCCATACACATCTACAAATACTGATTTTAGGGCTTAGTACTTAGGTCAGGAATCCCATAGTCCAGTGGTGGCAAACCTGCGTCTTGTGTACTGCAGTGGGCTATTACCATTGAAAACTCTAAAAGGTTTGCCATCACTGCCATAGTCCCTAAGTGAATTTGTATTGTTAGGCTAGTAGGGTCCCAGGTGCTCATGTATTGGGTTCTGCCATGAGTTCCCAGTCTCATTCCTGGTCCCAGGACTAGTAAGTAGTATGGGCCAGCTGGGGGTCAGTGAAGACTGCACAGCCTCCCCTGTAGCAATACAGCAGCTATTAAAGGGGCCTGCCAGGCAACCAGGACCTCTCAGCCTATGCAGTCCCACCTACTCAGGCTCTGACTGCAGTCCTGCTCCCTGGTGTTGCAGCCCAGTGTGATGGCTTCCTTCACAGTGGGCTGGTTCAAGGAAGGACCTGACCATCAGAGATGAGCAGACAGAATTCAGCCACAGCACCACAGAGAACTTCCTGCTGTTGAGTCCTGCTTAAAGTTTTCTCTCATTCGTACTTTCAAAGTAGATGTTCAGGGCCGGGGATTTAGCTCAGCAGCGATCTCCAGTACCAAAAAAAACAACAACAAAAAAGATTTCAAAGTAGATGTTTGTAAACAAAAGCACCTCATTTGCCTCTTCCTTTTTAGAAGCCAGTAACATGTCTTGTTAGAAAAGAATTGGCAGAGCTCTCTCCTTACTAACCTTGCTGTAGCCCTATTGGCAGTAGGGATAACTTCATCCTTGCAAACCACTGGCCTTGACTCACCAGGACAGAAGTCATGAAGGGACGCTTTGGATACACATCTGTGGGCAAAACCTTGTTATTCTGGCTGCACACCTGCTTCTACTGCCTGGGGCCTGTGCGCCAGTTTTTCACTGCACCTGTGATTGTGCCTTAGTGGGCCTTCACTGGGAAGGCAGCAGCCTGCTTGTCCTGTGCCTGCCTGAGGAGCATAGTGGTCACTCAGAGAAGGCACCAGACAACGTTCAGACACATGATCTCTCATGCAGCACACCTTGCTTGGGGAGTGACATGCCTCTCCCATCCTACCTGGAACAGCTCTGAGTACACATCTGGTGTCTCCCAAGGCTTGTACTCGTACTCCCACACTTTTCTTCACCTACCTCACCAGAGACCTTGTCTGGACTGCCCTAGCCAGTCATCAGGTGCAGTGGCTCTCCAGGGTCCTCACACCATCAAGTTAGCATCAGTGTGAGCTCAGGGAAATACAAGCGGCCCTGTGGGCAAGAGGAGGACAGTAGACTCTTTTTAAGAAACCTCAAGGAGGCTCTGACAGCCCCTAGTCAGCAGAATGCTGTCTCAAGCCCTGGCTAGACCCATGCAGAGGAAAGGCTCTACATCAAACAGTCCTGGCCTCTGCTGCAGCACTCAGCCTGTAATGCCTGCCCTTTCTCTGCCTTTTTAGTGACGTGGTATGTGTCGCCTGTGAAAAGAGGACGCTGTCGGTGTTCTCCACCTGTGGTCGCCGCCTGCTCCCTCCCATCCTCCTGCCGTCCCCTATCTCTACTTTGCACTGCACAGGTTCCTACGTCATGGCACTCACTGCTGCAGCCACACTGTCTGTCTGGTGAGTCAGGCCCAGGGTGGGGTGGCATCCAGACAGGCAAGACAGAGGTGGACAGGTCCCTCCTCACTTCAGGGTCAGGGAACACAACAAAGAATGGCTATCAGGCTGGGGAGGAGACACTAAGCAATAAGCAGTGTTGTGTGTGTTGGCTGCCCATCTGGCCAAAATACTGAGGAGATCATCCAAGGGGAGATGAGACCATTTTGCTGTCATCCTCACCGGAGCAGACTATGTAAGAGATCACACTTCCTATTGGCATATGCCAGATCTTTATGTGGATTCCTCAGTTTTGGGACCTCAGTTGGAAGAGGCCAGCCATACTGCTGTGGCTGCCATGGCCAGCTTCTCCCAGAGTGGGTTTGAGCATTGAGGTTGGCTTAGTGCTTTGTTGCCTGGGACCTCTGCCATAGACTTGGGCAGAGGGTTGGGAATGCATCCAGGGATCAGGGTTCTCAACAGCTGAGACAAACTCTGGTGCGTTTACCTCAGGTAGAGAGTAAGCTGTTCCCTGTCTCCTTCTTAGGGATGTTCACAGGCAAGTGGTTGTGGTGAAAGAAGAGTCTCTGCACTCCATCTTGGCAGGTAACCTTGTGGCAGTACTCCTCCCCTTCTGGGTCTGAGTGACAGGTCCCTCAGCCTAGATGGAGAGCCCGGCCAGCACAAACCTTGCAATGAGGCAGAGTGCACACTTGCATATTAAGGAGGCACATATACTGGACACAAGATGAAATGGGTCCCTAAGAGGTGACATAAATCCTAGTGTCAGTGATGACAGTTTATACAAAACACCAAACAGCCTTTCCTAATTGCTCAGTCAGCATTATGGGACTTACTGCTGAGGTTATGGGAGCTGGGGTTCAGATTTTTCCTTTGGTGAATATGGAAACACTTGCTGATCAGAACATACTGAAACTTTTTCCTGCAATGTGCCCCAGGAAGTGATATGACGGTGTCACAGATCTTGCTGACGCAGCATGGAATCCCAGTGATGAATCTGTCTGATGGGAAGGCATATTGCTTTAATCCGTCACTGTCTACATGGTAAGAAGCCACCCCCAGCATGGTTCCCTGGGGGTATCTTACTACAGTGAACAACAGAACGAAGACTCTGGGTCATGGCAGCTGGGCCTGCCTGGCCATGCTTCTGAGAGTCAGACCCTGGACTCCCTGTGACCAGTACATGCCTTGCCATCTCCTTGCGATACCATTGGCCTGTGGTCTCTCTGCCCTCAGAGCCCATAAATAGGGGAGCTGTTCTTCTATGATGTTTTCTGAGACCAGTTTTGCAGGAATAGGTGCTAGACTTTTTTTATGGTTCTTAACAGTATTTCCAGGTAGGTCTCCTTCGCCATCAACAGCATGGGGAAGTCGGCTTCATGGCAGCCTTGCCAGTGTTGGTCAGTTGGGTGGGTTTAATAGGAGCCAAGTAGCTCTTGAGACTTAATAGTGCATTAGCAGGGAAGCTCAGTTATCCAGGGTGATTCGTACATTTCCTCTGCTTTGGAATTTGGAGCCCATTTCTATATTTGTAAAATTTCCTTATACATCTGAGATCTTAACCCAGACATATAAAATACGTAAATTGTATGCCAGTTCCCCCAGAAGATTCTTTCTGCCTGCCTACACTTTGGTCCTTCAGACCCAAAACTTGTACCTCCTAACCCCTTTTCTGTTAAGAGTCGCCAAGCACAAGTTTATACTCACACTGATATTTCATTACAGTGGTACCTCAGTTCACAAACAAGTGTTTGGCAAAATTTTCTTTTTGTTTCCAAACTCTGTATTAGGTCACAAACATGACCACAGCCATCTTTCCCACACATTCACTGATGTGGCCATCTTCTCCAAAACTCCAGGCGTGTTGGCACACACCTGTAATCCCAGCACTAGGAAGGCTGAGCCAGGAGGATTTCCATGAGTTCGAGGCCAGCCTGGGCTACAAAGTGAGTTCAAGGCCACTTGAATTACATAGTGAGATCCTGGCTCAAAACAAAACAACAACAACAACAAAAAAAATTGTGGAGCAAACTGAGTTCATGAACCAAGGTACCACTGTATTCACTTAAAAAAATAAAACGTCAACCACCTGCTCTCTCCAGTTGCAAAAAAGTTGTATATTTTCTGTCATTACTGTTGTAATGGAAACAAGTTGATTAGTTTTTTAAAGGCAAAAATGACATGTTGGCTCTATATAAACATCTTTGTATTTAAGACATACTTACAAAGGCACCCAGCTTTTTTAAAACTGTATAGAAGCTGGGCCTGGTGGCTCACACCTGTAATCCCAGCACTCGGGAGGCTGAGACCAGCCTGGGCTAGAAAGTGAGCTCAAGACCAGTCTGAA
>RJWT010032910.1:0-14016 GCA_004365215.1 Cuniculus paca | reverse complement strand
CTAGTAATGAGGGAAAGGATATAGGGAGAGAAAATGGAAAGTTTCAAAATTACAGTCATAGCATATGAATAAGTCTAGAGGTCTAATGTACAACCTGAAGACTATCACTAATTTTATTCTATTTTATTCTGAAAATTTGCTAAAGAAAAAGATTTTAGTTGCTGTTGTCACACGATAAGGTAAATATGGAGGATAACAGATATGCTGCATTACAATAATAATTTGCTATGCTTATGTATCAAAAATTCATGTTGTACACCTTGAATATATATGATAAAAAATAAATTTTAAAGACACAATTTAAAAACTCCAACTACTCAATTAGTAGAAGTGGAAAAGACAAACAGCACAAATTATTGACAAGAGGTCAAAGTACTAAGAAATATCACACATGGCTGGTGAGAGCGTAAATGGATACTAACACTCAGAGACCATTTGGCATTTTCTAAATGACAGCCAAATCTCATGGCCCAACAGCTTCTGTTCTGAAATAAAGAACATAACAAGGAGGTATTTGCAAGCATGTTCAATGCAACACAGAATTTATCAACAAGTGAATAAATCATTATGTGTTTAGGTTACAAGAATATTAAATGAAAGGGCTGAGGCTAGTTACGATACTTGTAAATCAACATAGGCAAACACTGAAATAAAAAGAAATAAGGCAGAAACACTCATAAAGCATGTTCAGAAATAAATAAGCATTAAAATGTGATAAAAATCTAGTTTGTAGACACTGAACCAAAGCATGAACTCTTAGCATCTGTACCCTACTGGGAAAAGCTCTCACATGCCTTATGACTTATTTCTCTTGAATCCTTGAATAATACTTTCTGTTTGTCTCCTACTTTTTGATTAATTATTGCTATGTGTGGTTCCCAAATTTGATTGATCATCATGACCATTACTGACTTTAAAATACACAGATCCCTGTGTCTAACCCCAGACTGAGTGAATCAAAAAGTTTTCCAAGAGATTTTTATCATAAGACAGGTTTTTGAAACATTGACTTAAATTATGCTTCCTCCTAATTCTCTCCCTCCCACTCAGCCACCCAATCCCCTTGCTAAAAAGAGCGTGGATGATCTTCCCAAGCTGGGCCCTGGGTCTCCTTCTGCCTCTGGTTCTTTAGTCTCACTGATAAAGAAGGGGTAATAGAGTCCCTTGTGAAATGAGGTTCTACCTGAAATCACAAGTCATTTGTGCTATGAAACTTTATCTTCCCTTTAATGTATGATGATAAGTATTATTAGTATTTATAATACTGGGACCTGAAAAGGCACTTGGGAAGGTAAAAAGAATTGGTAAGCTAATTTGTAAATAATCTTTTTATACAGAATAATTCTATTTACATGAAAGCTGCAAAGATAGTAAAAAGAGTACCTGTTTGAATATTAAGTTTCTTTGGTCTCTGTGCTGTAGACTAGAAGGATCCTGATGTCTTGAAGGAACTCGTCGGCTAGCTTTACTAAAAACTAGAGCATTCCAGAATATTTTATATACCAAGGCAGGCTGCCTAACTTGATTATGGGTCATTTATAAAGCACAAGAAGCCACAGTTAAATATCTTTGCCCTGGAGCTCTCACAGTGATCAGAAAGTATAAAGAAAGTACATTCTGTCAGGCACTACAGTCAACTCAAATCCAACTCCAGCACAACCATCTTTAATGTATGGACAATGGAAACACCAAGGGGGCCTAGAAAGCAGATTCCTGGACTTTAGGGAATGTAAAGTCTCCTAGGATGAGACCTTTATCTCTGCATTAGTGAAAAGTTCTCAAATGACTTTTATTCACAGCAAAATTCAAAAGCCAGTGGGGCAGTGAATATAATCTGGCAAGCTGAAATAAATGTTAGCTATTATTTCTGGAATTTGAATAAGCACATCTCCTGTTTTCAGTCAACCAGTTCACAAAGCAAATTAACTTTCTGGTTATGTTTTTCAAGAATTCCATCAGTTGGTTGCCTCTGAAGGGAATAGAATTAGCTCTGCTCCAACATTATTAATATTATTATGAATATTTAAAATGGCATTAAGAGCTTCCAATGTGCCAGCTCTATCCTAAGCATTTTATATACATTATCTCATTTAAAATTAACAACATTCCTTTATAGCAAAATCAACATCATTATTACTTTATTACTAGTCACATGTTACAGATGGGGGGCTGGGGTTAAGAGACTGAGAAGTTGAACAGCAAGTAAATATTAGGGCAGGGATTTAATCTTCCTTCACTGAAACCTCAAAATCCATGTTCTTAAATCTATATTGACTGGTCCTTCATGAACAAGAAGTTTAATTTTCTTTTTTTATATTTTATTTTAAAGAGAACAAAACAAAACAGGTTAAAACACAACAGAGCCGATTGGAACAGAACAATGAAAGCAATACAGGACTTAAAAATAAAACACAGGAAATCGGCAATGGCTACCATAGTGTCTCTTGTTTTCTTCAAAATGGTTGTACATACCTTCACACACAATAAATTCAAACTAAACAAAATAATATAAAACCAGTCAAAACAAAAGAGTGAAAGCATTACAGGCCTTCCAGCTGGACGATAAGAAATCAACAATGGCTACCTTAATGTTTTCTTCAAAAAACCTTCTTGTTTTCTTCAAAAAAGCTGTTCATACCTTCTCACATATTACAATCAAATGGTAGAAAACAGACCTAAACCAATCAAATCAAAGAGTAAAAACTTTACTGGACTTTAGAACATGAAGACAAGAAAACAGCTATGGCTACCATAAGGTCTAGTTTTCTTCAAAATAGCTGTTCATATCTTGACACTTAATAAAAGCAGTTCTTGTAAACACTTTATGAGTAATTCTAGGCATGCATAAGCATATACATGCACATCTATCCTTTCTGTGTTAGAGGCAACAGCATAAGAAAGCAAAAGAAAAACAGGGAACAATAAAGACAAATAAATAACAATAATAGAGAGCCCAAAACAATAACAGTATAGGCTTTCTAAACAAGGTGATAGGAAGATACCAAAGGCTGTTATTTTGTATAGTTATCTTGAAGAGTTGCTCAGATTACCAGATATAGACATACAAAATTGGTTCAGTCCTATGAATGTTAACTGTTTTGTTCTAAGAACTAATAAAATTTGTAGTACAATCATCTTCACAATCTTAAATATATATATATATATATATATATATACACACACAAATTTATATCTTTTTTCTTTTCCCTTCCTTCTTTTCTCCTTTTCCATGAATTGCTTTTCCCTGTGAGCAGTTTCTTACCCTTTCCTCATATTTATTGGGCATTTTGTATCTTATTGAGTCTCTCAGTTTCTTACACGAGGAAGATGACACAGTGTTTACACATGTGAGCTTGATTTATTTCATTTATGAGTATGTTCTCAAGTTGCATCTATTTACTGATAACAGCCTCAATGTGATCCTTCTTTATAGCTGAATAGTGCTACATTGTATAAAAGTACCACACCTTTTTTATTCAATACTCATTTGATGGACATTTGGATTGTTTCCAAGATTTGGCTACTACAAATTCTACTGCTATAAACATGGGTGCACATATATCACTGTGGCATGATGATTTCACTTCTTCAGGAATATGCCCAGAAGCAGAATAGCTGGGTCAAATGGGACTTCCAATCCTAGGTTTTTGAGGAACCTCCAGACTGATTTCCACAGTGGTTGTACCAGTCTGCACTCCCACCAACAGTGGAGAAGGGTTCCTTTTTCCCCATGACCACTAAAGTATTTGTTATTGGTTGTTTTCTTGATTGTGGCCATTCTTTCTGGAGTGAGATGGAATCTCAGTGCTGTTGTAATTTGCATTTCTCTAATGACCAATGATGCCAAACATTTTTTAATGTATTTTTTTGACATTCATATTTCTTCAGCTGAGAAGTGTGTTTTCATCTCAGATGCCCATTTTTTGATTGAGTCTTTAAATATGGAGGGACTGATTTTTTGAAATTCTTTGTATGTTCTAGATAAAAGTCCTTTGTCTGAAAGAGAGTTGACTAAGATTTTTTTCCCAATTTGTGGGTTTCTTTTCACTCTGTTGGAAATTTCTTTTGACATGCAAAAACTTTTTAGAAAGATGAGTTGCCAGTTGTTGATTCTAGGAAGTGTTTCCCATGCAGTTTGACTTTTGTTCATGAATTCTCCACCTACCACTATGTCTTCAAGATTTCTACAAACTTTGTTTTCCAGGAGACTTAGCGTTTCTGTTTTAATATTTAGATCTTTGATCCATTTTGACTTTAGTTTAGTGCATGGTGATAGGCTTGGGACTAGTTTTAGTTTTTGGCATATGGAAAGCCAGTTTTTCCAGCACCACTTATTAAAGAGGCTATCTTTCTTCCAGTGAACATGTTTGAAGTCTTTGTCAAAGATAAAGTGGCTGAGTGTGTTTATAGTTGGGGTTGTATCTTCTAATCTATTCCATTGATCCTCAGGTCTGTTTTGATTCCAGTACCATGCTGATTTGATTACAGTAGCTTTGTAGTATAATTTCAAGTCTGGCATTGTGATGGCTCCTGCCCTGCGCTTGCTGCCCAGAAGTGCCTTTGCTATTCTAGGTCTTTTGTGGTTCCAGATGAATTTTAAGAATGATTTCTCTACATCTGTGAGGTATGCTAATGGTATTTGGATGGGAATTGCATTAAATCTCTATAATAATTTTGGGAGCATGGCTGTTTTCACAATGTTTGTTCTTCCTATCCATGAAGACAGAATGTCTTTCCATTCTCTGAAATCCTCTTTCATTTCTTTTTTCAGAATACTGCAATTTTCATTGAATAGATCTTTTACTTCCTTTGTTAGGTTGATTCCTGAGGATTTCATTTTTTTGGATGCTATTGTGAAGGGTGTGGTTTCTCTTATTTCTCTCTCAGTGAGTTTGTTGTTTGTGTACAGGAATGCTATTGATTTTTGAGTACTGACTTTGTATCCAGCTACATTACTGAATTAGGCTATTATATCTAGAGGTCTTTCAATGGAGTTGTGGGGGTCTTCTGTGTAGAGTATCATGTCATCTGCAAATAGTGATAATTTAATTTCTTCCTTTGCTATCCTTCTTCCTTCTATTTCTGTCTCTTGTCTAATTGCTCTGGCTAATGCTTCCAGCACTATATTGAATAGGAGTGGTGATAATGAACATCCTTGTCTTGTTCCAAATTTTAGAGTGAAAGCTTTCAGTTTTTGACCATTTAATGTGATACTGGCTATTGGTTTGTCATAGATGTATTTCATCAGATTGAGGTAAAGACAATCTATTCTGTTTTTCTGTAGGGTTCTTATCATGAATGAGTGTTGAACTTTATCAAAAGCTTTTTCTGCATCTATTGAAATGACCATGTGATTCTTATCATTTTTCTCCATTGCTATGGTGTATTACATTTATTGATTTGCACATGTTGACCCATCCTTGCACTACTGGGATGAATCCCACTTGGTCCTGGTGCATAATCTTCTTGATGAATTGCTGCATTCTGTTTGCCAGTATTTTATTAAGAATTTTTGCATCAATGTTCATTAGGGAGAGTGGCTTGTAGTTCTCTTTTTTGGTTGGGTCTTTTTCTGGTTTTGGTATTAGGGTAATACTTGCTTCCAATAATGAGTTAGGGAGACTTGCTTCCCTTTCAATTTCACTGAACAGTTTTAGGAGTGTTGGCATTAAGTCTTCCTTGAATTTCTTGTAGAATTCAGCTGTGAATCCATCAGGACCTGGAATTTTCTTTGTTGATAAGGTTCTAATTACATTTTCAATTTCATTAACTGAAATTGGGTTATTCAGCAGTTTTACATTTTCTTGATCCAGCTTTCGTAATTCATACGTTTCTAGAAATGTGTCCATTTCTTCTGTTATCGAACCTATGAGAGTAAAGATTTTTGAAGTGGTTATTGATGATCTTCTAAATTTCCATAGGGTGTGTAATGATTTCACCCTTTTCATTCTGTATTGCATGGATTTGAGTTTTTTCTTTCCTTTTTTTAATCAGATTGGCTAGGGGGTTATCAATTTTATTTATTCTTTCAAAGAACCAACTCTTTGATTCGTTGATTCTTTGCATTGTTTTCTTAGTCTCAATTGAATTAGTTTCTGCCTGATCTTCATAATTTCATCCCTTCTATTGGCTTTGGGCTTGACTTGCTCTTCTTTTTCTAGATATTTGAGGTATAGCATCAGATTATTTACTTGTGTTCATTCCATTTTACTGACATGAGAATTCACCACAATAAATTTTCCTCTGAGAACTGCTTTCATTACATCACACAGATTCTGATAAGTTGTGTTTGTATTTTCATTTACTTGTAAGTATTGTTAAATTTCTTCTTTAATTTCGTCTGTTACCAACTGAATGTTCTGGAGTGTATAATTTAATTTCCATGTGTTTACGGAGTTTTTGCAGTTTCTTTTGTCATTAATTTCCAATTTGATGACACTGTGATCAGATAATATGCATGGAATAATTTCAATTCCTTTGCATTTACTTAAGCATGTTCCATGGGTGAGTTTATGGTCTATTCTAGAGAACGTCCCACATGAAGGTGAAAACAATGTATATTCTGATGTAGTTGGATGGAAAATTGTACACATCTAACTGCCCATTTTTTCACAAGTTTGATTCAGTTCTGTTATTTCCTTGCTAATTTTCTGTCTAGTTGATCTGTCTCTTTGTGTCAAGGGTGTGTTAAGGTCTCCAGTTATAATTGTGTTATTGCTTATTTGATTTTTCATTTCTATTAATATTTGTTTTATATATACTTGGGTGCTCCCATATTTGGAGCATATATATTTAAGATTGTTATTTCTTCCTCTTGGAGTTTTCTCCTAACCAGTATGTAGTGACCTTATTTATCCCTTTTGATCATTCTTGGTTTGAAGTTCACATTGTCTGCAAACAGAATAGCTACCCCTGCTTTCTTTGGGTTTCCTGTTGCATGGAGTACTGTTTTCCATCCTTTGACTTTCACTCTGAATTCCCTTTTGCAATAGATGAGTTTCTTGTAGACTGCATATGGTTGGATATTATTTCTTGATCCATTCTTCCAGTCTCTTTCCTTTGATTGGTGAACTGAGGCCATTTACATTAATGGTTATAACTGATATATATTGGCTTATTTCTGTCATGTTATCTTTCTGCAGTGGTTTCTTTACCCTTTTCCTCTGCTTCATTGTTTGCCTTGCTTGGTGTTCTTCTTCTGTTGATGTTTTTGACATCATAGCTATTTTCATGTTTATCTAGAGTATCTTTCAGTATCCTTTGCAGGGTTGGTTTGGTGGTCATGAAGTTCTTCAGCTACTCTTTTCACGGAAGTATCTTATTTCTCCATCAATTTTGAAAGATAGTTTTGTAGGGTACATCAGTCTGGGTTGGAAGTTGTTTTTCTTTAGGACTTGAAATACTTCACTCCATGCTCTTCTTGACTTCATTGTTTGTGTTGAGAAGTCTGCTGTGATTCTGATGGGCTTTCCTTTATAGGTAATTTTCTTCTTTTCTCTCACAGCTTTTAATATTCTGTTCTTATGTTGAATTTCTGCAATTTTGAGTATTATATGTCTGGGTATTGATTTATTTTGGTTATGGGTAGTTGGAGTTCTATATGCTTCACTTATCTGTATGTCAGTTTTCTTTCCCATGTTTGGGAAATTTTTGGCTATTATTTCTTTAAATGCTCTTTTTATATTTTTTGTTGTCTCCTTTTTCATTTACACCTATCAATCTTATATTGCTTTTCTTTGCATCATCTTGCAACTGTTGAATTGTTATTTCTTGATTCCTTGTTATTTTTAAAAGATCTTTCCTTTCTTGGTCACGAGCTACAATCTTGTCTTCAAGGTCTGAAAGTGTCTTCACATTCATTGGGGTGTCTTTGCCAGCTTTCAATGGCATTTTTGGTTTCCTAGATATCTCTTTGAATCTGTTTCATGCATTCTAATTCTTTCTTGTATTGTTCATTCAAGGTTTCCATTCTTTTGCAGTGCTCCTCTCTTTTTTAACTATATCTTCTTTAGATGTGTTTAGCATTTCTTTCATTACCTTTACCAGTTCTTGTTTTATGTGGGAGATTTTTTTCTAATCTGAGTTCCTTTAAAGCTTCATGGAGTTGCTTCTTTACTTCAGTTGCTATCATTTCAGAAGTTGCAAGTGTATGGCTTATACTTTCTTCTATGTCTGTGTCTCTAGGCTTCTTTGGGATGGACTGTAGGTGTGAGATTTCATTTTCCTCTTTTGTTTTGTCATTTTCCTGTATTTTCCTGTGGCAGGTGAATACAAAGTCTCAGTTCTTTCCTGGGTTGTGGATGGCTGTCTGTACTGCAGGGAGTTTCCTCAGTTGAGACAGGGTGTTAGGCAGGCCTTACCAGATACCTAGGAGTACTTGAAGGCACCCTAAAAGGGGGTAGTATGGTGGGCAGACCTTCAGCATACCACATTTTGTATATCAAGGCTCTTAGGGTGTTCAAGGATGGTGGGCAGAGCCCCACAATGTACTGTGCAAGGTTTTGAGGCACCAAGGCTAATTGAAATTCACTGTGCATGCCTTCAGCTCATGCCAGGCTGAGCTCTAGCTGTCCCACTGCTTAGGGTTCACTGGGTGGAGCCCAGGCAGGACTGCAGGGACAATCCAAAAGTGCAGGGTTGTTGGTAGATGTGGGGCAGGTCCCTACCAGGTTGTGTGCAGGGTCCCAAGCTGCATGGCTAGGTGAAATTCGCTCTGTGTGCCTTTGGCTCTTGCCAGGCCCAGAGCTGTGGCTGCTCCGCTGCTTGGGGGTCACTCGGCCAAGAAGATTAATTTTCTTAGGGAAGCAGGATAGAGTCTCTCAGACAGTAATAGTAGGCTCTCTAATTAGATTTTATGTCAGAGATACTGAGTCTATAGTACCCTGATCATTTGAGACAGAACCAGGCCTCCACGTATGGGACACACAATCATGCACAGTACCATACATGTCTGTTCTCACGCCATGAAGTATGATAGAAAATTTCTACTCCTAAAGTGAAAGAAAAACCACATTTAAATGAAAAACTTGACTCAAACAGTGAACTTTCTTTCCAGAGAGCTCCAGATATTAAAAAAAAAATCACATCTGATCCAATTTGACTATAGAAAAGGCACATATCTTTATCAAAGATGAGAAAAAAAACAGCAGAAAACCAGAACATCTAGTATTAGGACTCACAGAAGAATGAACATACAGTAGATAGATACCAGTAGAGACATGAGCAGAGGACAATTACTATAACATCCATTTCATTCAATGGAATGTCTTTATAACAGCTGGAAAGCACAAACAATTTAGAAGGAATGAAGCAATTTCATGATTTGGATTCCAAGACCTAGATTTTTTCCTCTATCTCTAAACTAATTATAAATGTCAATGGGTGAATGGCACTCACTTAAAACCTGTAAACAAACAAACAAAAAAAAACATGGCCAAAGAGTTTGTTAACTACACATTAAAACTAATTCACTTCAATCAAAAATTTACATGGAGTAAGATGTAATCTTTTTTTTTTTACTTTTTAAAATTTATTTTAAAGAAAATACGACAAAACAAAACAAAACAGAATGAAAAAAGCAAAAGAAAACAGTATAGAGTCAAACATAATATAGCATTTCAAAGCAGAACACTGCAAGCTATACAGGTTTTAAAAACATAACAACAGGAGATTAACAATGGTTACCCTAGTGTCTCTTGCTTTCTTCAAAATGGTTGTTCTTACATTTACAGGCAATAAACTCAAACAAAACAAAGTAGTATAAAACCAGATCAAAGAGAATATCATTACAGGTCTTCAAGTTGGATAACAGGAAATGAGCAATGGCTACTATAGTGTCTCATTTTTCAAAAGAGCTGTTCCTATTTTCTCGCCTATTGCTTTCAAATAGTAAGAAAGGGTCTTAAGTTGTTTTAATTTGCATTTTTCTAATGGCCAAAGATGTGGAACATTTTATCATATATGGCTATCATCAAAATATCAGGTAATAATATAACAAATGTAGGAAAAGATACAGGGAAAAAGGAATCCTTCTACAGTGTTGGTGGAAGTGTAATTAGTTAAAATACTACCGAAAACAGTGTGGAGATTACTTTAAAAACTAAAACTAGAAATTCCACTTCATCCTGTTATTCACTTTGTAGGTATATTCTTGAAAGCATAAAAGACATATTACAGTACTACATGCATGCCCACATTTATAGCAGCACAACTCTTAACAGCCAAATCTTGAAAGCAACCAATATGTTTATCAAAAGACAAATGTATAAAAACATGTTGTATATATACAAAATGTATTACTACTTTGCAGTAAAGAATGATAAAGTTGGGTCATCTGTAGGAAAATAGACAAATCTTGAGATTATAATGCTGTGAAATAAATCAGACACATAAGAGTAAATATTGCATGTTTTCTCTTATATGAGAAATCCAGCACATAAATAAAGAAGAAAAATAAAAGACAGATAATAGGAAATAGGGTGAGCGATGTTTTGCAAAAGGGAAGAGACCAAAAGATAGAAGAAGGGAGAAGGAAAGAAAAAGAGATGCAAAAAGAATTAAGATATGTTATGTATATGTACCACCTGTCATCAAGGAATGTAGTCATTATGTACAGCAAACATGTACTAATAAAAAAATAAGTAAAATTTTTTAAAAAATGGATATGGAAAGTAGTTAAATTTGGGGCTTGTCAAATTTGGCAAAGATTTCCCCACTGTCTATATGCTTTAAAACATTTCACTGTTGACCTTCACAAGAATGAAATGTTTGTTTGCCCACTGTGAAGCAAAGTTTCAATGAATGTCAATATTTATAAAAAAATTTTTTGAGGGTTATATTGGTTTTTATTTCTGTCCACTACCACCTGTGCCCACATTTGTGAACCTTGAATTTGACTGATGAACTGCAATGTCAAGCGAAAACAATGATTGCTGCAATAGTTGAGTTATGATTCAAAATTATCTCCACTCACAAATAATTTATAACCACAAGTATCATCAGATCTTTCAAACAGCAACATCAAAGTAGAACAGTATGGTTTTTCCATCGGGCTTCCAATTTCAGAAGAGACTATATGGCATTTCAACACATGTTTAAAAAAATTAAATACAATGAAATCCTATGGTTTCTCCTATAGGGTTTATACCTGAATTAACCTATCTTCATAGAGAAAAAAAACATATTTTGAAACAAGTGATCATATCTACCAGTAACAACACAGTCAAATAACAACTCCCATTTTACATTCAGAAGGTAGTACTGTTCACTGCATTATAAGGGTTATTGTTAAATAATATTCAAATTAAAAACCTAGGAATTTGAGAGTCAAAGTTGTGAGGCTGTGAATTATTTAAAAGAGATACAAATTGTAAAACACAATTTACAAATGAATATACTTTAATCCCCAGATTATATTAAGAGATGGTGTGAGATGGTGATGTTCGAGTCATAAGTTTTATATATTAAAAATATCACAAATGAGATCCACAACTGAGCCTCAGAGACAGAAAGTCTATGAATTGTGATTGAGAGAAGGGAAAAAAGACCTGGAAAAAACTTTCAGTGGAAACCGAAAAGCACAACTCTGCTAATGTCTAAAGCAATCCTAATTTTTAAAAATTAGGATTTGCTTTGTGCTTGTTTAGAACTATGTTGAGAGCATCACCATAATCAACTTTTACCAAATCCCATTTAGGTGCAGGGGAAAAGCATGTTTCAGCTTCTAGTCCAACAAGCTTTGAGACAAGTTGTCACTGTGTCTGGAAGTCAGAATGAGTAAAGCTGTCCCTAGTCCTCTCAATGACTCAATTTTAATCTTATGATGAGATAACTCAGATACCAAGGTCCTTTAGGATAGGCTTGATGCTATTGTTTAGTCATAGAAAGATACAGAGAAACACAAAACAAGGGATTGAGGAAAGATAATGGTGTTTGTGTCTGGGTAGTATGTCTAAAAGCTCCAGAAAGACTCATAATTATTCTTTTCTGAGCATCTATCATGATCTTTGCACTCAGAGTACATTGCTTCATTATTGCTACTAAATTTTCATTTCGACTCCCACAAAAGAGATATTACATTGAAATATTAAGGAAAACTTACAAATGAAGCATAATGTGTGCTTTTCAAAGCAGTAGAGTTGAAAGTGGGAATAAATAAAATTGATTAATCCTCTGGAAGGCAGAAAATGCAGGGAAAAAAGCAAAGATAAAGTATGACAAGTAGAAAATTCAAAATAAGGTGAGAGAAAATAAATTAACACATATCAGTAATGTAAACAGACTAAATATATCAGGTAAAAACAGAGATGATCAGCCTGGAAAACATCCCTATCCTATCTAAAAGACATATGAAATAATACAGAATTAACAAACAGATATAAAAATTTTTAAGGATACTATTTATAGTAGTATCACACAATGTCATATATGTATGAGTAACTTAATGAATACTACACAAGGCTTCTAAAATGAGCAATTCTACATATTATTGAAAGAAGTTAAGAATATAATTGGGAAGATAGTCTGTTTATGAAAGGAAAAATTTCATATTGTCATGTTGCAAATCCTTCCTCAAATTTATGTATTGTTTCAGTGCACTGAGAGTGAAGATCTCAGAATGTGATTTTTGGTGAAGTTTGATGAAGATTCTACCTGTCCATATGCAAGTCTAAATGATCTAAAATAGGCAAAGCAACTTTGAAGGAAAAAACAAAAGTAAAGGATATACCCAGTAAAATATCAAGACCTGTCATAAATTTCCATTAATTAAAAGAATATGATACTGTCTTAATGGTCACTACATACATTCATGAAGTAGAATGAAATCCAGACAGGTATGACTTGTATGGCCAACTGTTGTTTTGTTGTGTTGTGTTGTGCTGTTGTTTAGTTTGGCTTGGTTTGTTTTGCTTTGTTTTAGTTTGTTTTGTTTTGTTTTTTAACAAAAGTGCCACAGTAGTCCAGCAAGAGCAAGAATGATTTTTTCAATAAGGCACTGTGCCAATAGAAGTCAGCAATAATAAAATGTACTTGACCCCTACATCATAATGTATACAAAATTTACTAAACACAGATCATAGGACTAAATGTAAGAGGCAAGAAAATAAGGTTTTCAGAACACACAGAAGAATAACCTCAGAAACACAGACTAGGCAAAGTTCTCTTAAATAGGAGGCAGATAACACTAACCATAAAGTAAAAATAAGTTGCATTAGATTACAAATACCTCCCCATCAAAATATCTTGTAAGGAAATGAAAAAAATGTATCTTCATTATGAGTTCAAACACATACACTTCTGTAAATCAATCAGAAAAACACAACCAACTCAATAGAACAATGAACAAAAAGTTGAATACACTCTTTACAAAAGAGTATACCCAAATGAATAATAAAATATAAAGATGAAATGTTCTATTTCATTAATTATCTGAAAAATGCAAATTAAACCAGAATGAAATCTCTCTATTCTCTTATAAGAATAAATCAATGAAAATGAAAAGCAACATCAAGAACTGGTAATGAGGAACTTAAGAATTCTCCAAATAGCGCTAAAAAAATTAGCAAGATTAACTATGAGTTAAACATATGTGTAACCTGTGAATCATTAATCCCACATCTAAATTTATACTCAAATAATACATGGAAATGTTCATCAAAAATCAGGTAAGTAAGGTGTCTTAAAGTATTATTCTAATGGTTCCTTCCCAAAAACTATCCAAATGCATTCATATTTTGCATTCAGGCTGCTATAACAAAATATCACAAACAGAGTGACTTAGAAGCAACAAGAAGCTTGTTGTCACATTTCTGGAAGTCTAACATCAAGGCAAAGCAGATTTGGTATCTGTTGAGGGCTCAGTTCTCAGTCCATATATGGTATCTTCATCTGGCATTCTTTCATGGTAACAGGGGCAAACAAGCTACCCCGGGCCTCTCTGAAAAGGGTCTCCCAAAAAGTCCCAAATATGAAATTTTAAATAGACTTTTTAATCTTAACCTATACTAACACTTTTTC
>RJWT010032909.1:0-14622 GCA_004365215.1 Cuniculus paca | reverse complement strand
CCTGGGCTGGGAAGCAAGAAGTGTCAATCCCCTGACCCCTTAAGCTACTGACTCATCCGGAGAAAACACAGTCTGCTATGATAGCTATTGAGGTGAAATGCAATTTGATGCTTGTGGTGTGTTTGTGTTTCCCTGACTTTGCAGGTCTAGGGCAGGTGGTCTGATCATCTATTCAGAGGATGATGGTATACAGTGTGGTATCTATGGGTGATCTCCTTCTGAAGGTGGTAGCCATTGTTGATTCCCTGTTGTCTTGTTTTGAAGTCCAGTATCATTTTCATTGTTGGACTGGGTTTTATTCTCTTTTGTTTTGTTTGATTTTGTTATATCTGATGGCATGGGCAGCTATTTCAAAGAGCAAAACATAGTATGGTAGCCATTTTGGATTTACTATTGTCTTGTTTTGAAGTCCTTTATTGCATTCATTGTTTTGTTTTCAGTGGTTCTATTCTGATCCATTTTGTTTTATTTTTACTATGTCTGAAGGTATCTGCAGCTATTTTGAAGACAACAAGAGGCATTATGGTAACTATTGTTGATTTTGTATTGTTTTGAAGTCCTGTGTCACACTGGTTTGTTTTGATTGGTTTTATTCTTTATTTTGCTTGGTTTTACCCTCTTTAAAATAAAAAAAAAGGGTCTGGGAATGTATAACCTGGTGGTTTTAGCTCAGAGTTTTTCATAAAGTCAAAATCACGATGTTGCCTGAGATTTCAGTATCTAGTTGAGGTTGGCTAAAGGTCACTCACCACTGCTGACAGTTGGAAGCCTTGGGTTTTGCTAGCTGTTGGAAGGACATCTGCATTCCTCATCACACATATCTCACCATAGAGCTTATTTAGGGTCTTCATAAAATACCACCTAGCTCTTCCTAGAAAAAGTGATGCAAGAGAGAAGGCAAGACAGAAATCACAGTTCCTTTGATAACTTAACTTTGGAAATCATATGTTGAGGTGGGCATGGTGGTATAAGCTTGTAATCCTAGAACACTGGGAGGATGAGCTAGTAGAAAGATCACAAATTGGAGCCCTGTCTGAGCAATTTAGCTATTTAATGAAACTCTATCTCAAAATAAAAAGTAAAAAATGGTTAAAGATGTAGTTCAGTGTGAAGGCTCTCAATTAAACCCCCAGTACCACACACATACACAAATGTCACATGCCATCACTTCTCTCATTTTCTATCAGCCATACAGACCAACACTAAAGCAGTAAGGGAGAGGATCACACAAAGCTATGAATATTGGGATAGAGTAAGTGTCAATGGGAGCCATCTAAGACTGGCTACCACACACACCATTCTTGTGCCAATGGTTTTAGAATTGGGACGATGACCATAGGGAGTTTCCTGTAGGGCTTTCAGGTTAGTTGTGACAGGATAAAGTGTTTAGAGCCTGGTAACTTAATAAGATTGGGTAAAATGATAATAGGAAGCCAAGATGAGACCCAGATTGGTATGCAGTGGCCTTGTAAGCAATTTCGTACATATAGTTAACCTGAACTCTTTGTAGTATGTATATTTCTTGTGCAAAGATACAAACAGAAAAAGATTTTAAGAGCAGCTTGCAATCTTAGTTGTCACTTTCTCTACCTATCTCTGAAATAAGGTTTTCTCATATTTTTCTCTGTGATTGAAATACTAGCTTTGTTGGAGATCGCCCACAAACAGACCATGAGATGAAGACTTTTAGCTCAAGAAGTTCATGTAGGAGGTGATACCATGAGATGCTGGTAGGAGATTGGAGATGTGTATTGGTTAGAGAAAGAGCAGTAAAGGCAGGCAAACAAGTCAGTTATCCTTACAGACAATTGATGTAATTCCTCTAGAGAATGTTAGAAACTAATGTAGAAACACTTCTGACTTTTTCTACCTGTGGGACAGGTTCCTGGGCTACTTATCCACCATTTCACCAATCATTAGTTGAAGGCTGCTCCCAGGAACTGTTAATTCTTTGGCACTTCTCTCCTGCCACTTGAGCAGAGAGAGCTTATGTGGCAGCTAGAGGTGTCCTTTGGGCTTGCAGTTGCAGGTGTTGGCAATTGAAAGTTGGAAGTCGGGCCTGCAGAAACATATAAAGTTCCAGAGGGACTTGGGACAGGCATGTACAGCATTTTTTGTGAGCACCTTTAGTATTCAAAGCTGGGCATTCACTCTCATATGGAGCTCTCCATGGCCTTTCATTTCCTCTCCCTCAGTGGTTCAATGACCATCAGCTTATCCCCGATCCTCCTGACCCTTCACTGTGTCATAACTCTGCACACTGAGCTCACAGAACACATGGACCAGGTCTTCCATCTCAGTATCTCTAGGGTGCTTAGACAAAGACCTGGCCTATGATGGTTGCTCAATAAATTTTGAGTAAATAAATAAATAAATACATAAAGCATTATTTTCATCTTTTGGAATACCATTGGTAATGCTAGGTGTGTTTCTATGTTTAAAAACTTTATCATAAATTATTAGCATTTCCACTCTTGGAGGTTTATTTTATGGAAATAATTTTCTGTGAAGGGGTCTTCCAGGTGTGGGAAAATCACTAACATGTTTATGATGTAGTCACTGGCATACTGCTGGCTGATTCACTGCTGAGTGTTCCCTGAACTCCAGAAGGAAAGCTGGAAGGGAAGTGAGAGACTTATACAGCAGCTTTCTGCCCAGAAATCCCCCAGTTGGGGCAAGGCTGAGTGAGGAAAGTTTACTAGATCTATGCAAAAGCCGAGAGCTGTCCCAGGGATCCTGCCTAGTCCCATTTTGGATAGTCATGATTTACTCATTGTCACAGCTACTTAGCACTCTAGGAAAGATGCATTGTCTGAGGAGAGAGCAGTAGTGATGATCTGGCTGTTATTATGGATCGTAATTGTGTTTGTTATCTGTGCAGCCTGGGCTTCTTTGGGAGCTTTGTCACCACTGCTATAATTTTTAATATTTTAATTAATGATACTTTGCTGTGATCCTGCCTCGAGGCTTCTTAAGCAAAATGAGCAATTAAAGAAAAAAACCACATGAAAAGCAAATGAATGAAAATAAAAGAAAGGGCATTAAAAAAATCATTCTGTTTCTGTGATGTTTCAGGCTTGAAAAATGTATTCAACTGCCTGCTGCAGGCAAGAGGAAATTCTCACTGCTTCTGCCCGTTATCTTTTGCTCCTTTAGTCATCCATCTCTTGCAGCAGTTGAGTGACAAGGAATATCCCTAAAGTAGCACCAAAAAGGACAGGAGGGGAGGAAAAGGGAATGGCAGACGCCTAAAGGTCCAATGAACTTACAGATTCCTGCTTTTAAAAGTGTTTTATTATCACTGATCATTCTTGTCATCAATTATTTCCATATTTTCCCTATTTTGAGGCTAGAAGTGAGAAGATTCATGAGACCTGATCTCTACCTATTATTTCTTTCATTATAATGACTGGAAGTGGTTCTGGCAAAGTAATTGCAAGCCCCAAAATGTTCTGTGAGAAACATAGGTGAATGCACAGGATAGGGGCCAGTAGAGTAGGTATGGTGATTGAAGACATTTTGTCCCCACCCAAATGATGTTGAAGCCTGATCACCAAAGGACCAGTGTTAAGAGTTGGTGGCCTCCTTAAGAAATATTTGGGGTCATGAGGAATTGGTCCTTATAAAGGCATTGATGCTTTTGTTATGGGAATGGGTTAGCTATTGTGTGAATTTGTTTCCCTTATTTCTCTTCTGCACATATCTGCTTACCTTTCCTCTTCTTTGCCATGTTATGATGCAGCATGAGGCCCTAGCCTGATAAGGTCACTGATTTTGGACTTTACACCCTCTACAACTGTGAGCTAAATATGTATTTTTTCCTGTATAAATGACCTAGTCTCAAGTATTCTGGTATAGTGACAGACTAAGACAGTAGGATGATGTACTGAAATGTCAATATTATGGCTCATGAAGTAGAAACTATAAAGGTGTAGGAGACAAAATTTCTCTCCACATAGTATCACTACAAGGGCTCCCTAGGTTAGGTCAAGATTCCAAACTCAGGAACACATGGCCTACACAACATTAACCACCTGTGTGTTTTAAAAATTAGTAGCCAATATTTTCAAAATTAGTAGCCAATATTTTCAAATAGAGACACCAAATATAAAAGCTTGGCTTTCAGTCTCTTAAAAGTTCAGAAGATTTGCCGGCCTGGGTCCACATGAAAACTTTAGGCTGGAGCCAGTTGGTGGGCATTCTGTGGTTTGCTGGAATTGGCTCCTGCAAGCTTGTGAGAGATATGTATATACATTGTCACAATTTTGTCTTCAGTAACTCACTTTGGTAGCTTGAAATCATTGAGATAGTGATGGTGGGGGTATTTATGCCACAAAAACAGACAAATGCTGTGTTTTTATCTTTCCTTTTGGAGATCCAGTTGTTAAACACTTATCCACACACCACTGGGGCTACCTTTCTGGATGAGTGTGTTGGGTGTGCATTCTTCATACCTATTGCTCTTCATCCTCCCCTTATGAGACCAAGTTACTCTGTTGTCCCCTGGGTTAAGATTCTGGATTTAAGATCTTATGCCACCTCTTTTTCTTTTGGGGGCCTCTGTGAAGACAATCTCCTACAACCCAAGATAGGGTCATTCATGCAGAGTCTCTGAGGAGAGAAAGAGAGATAGACTGTTTTTGGAGACAAGATTGGCTCGATCTTTGGGGATGAAAGATTTCTGTGAGCTGGGGAAGTGAAGAGCTCATTCTGGGAGGTGAGAGATGTGAATGTCTTCTGTAGCAGATGTCCAGCCTCTGCCTATACACAGTGTTCTAGCTGTTAGCTCTTGGGGGTGGATACAGGACACTGCAGTCTGGGTTCCCAGGAAAATATTCCTTCCTACAACAGTTAAGCAAGCACGTAGGCGCAGAAGAGAGATGCCCACTGGTAGGCCTGACTTCATGAGCTGTCCTCCAAAGACTCTTACATTGAAGACTGATACTCAGTACAGCAGTGTTCTGAGCTGGGGCCTAAAGAGGTGATTGAACCATGATGGTGCTAACCTCATTAATATATGGACAAGTTCATAGCCCAGTAGCTACCAAGAGACAAGGTCTGGTTGTAGGAAGCATGGGGGCATGATGTTAGGGGCTATATCTGGTCCCTAGCTCTTTCTTCTCTGGCTTTTCCTTGCTCTGCTTTCTAGCTGCCATGAGTTGAGCAGATTTTCTCTTCCATGCCCTTCTGCCACGTTGTTTTCACCTTGGAGCCAGCTGATCATGGACTAAAATCTTTTTTCCTTTATGTTAGTTATTTGATCAGCAATGAAAAGCTGACCATACATCTACCAATGCCAGTGTGGGAGGTGAACTAACTTACATGGTCAGAAACACCAAGAAACGTATTATTTCTTGGATGAGTACAGAGAAAATTTATCTGTTGCACTAGGTTGATTTATTTTTCCTTTTCTGGTCATTGGAGCTGGAGTTGTAACCAGAGGCACAATGCTGAAGTTTGATGACATATGAGTGACTTTGACAAGACTTCTACCCAAAGAAAGTTCAGAGTTTAGTGTGAGACATGCAGAAATAAGCTTACAGGTGTTACTCCATGTAGCAGATTAGAACTGAAATCTGTAAATTTTGTACTGGGGAAACAGAAGCCAGCACAAATATTTCTATACAAATTGAATCAAGAGATTTTGTGGCAAATCCAGGAAGGTGAGCAAGAGTTCTCTGGGTGAAGACAGTAGAAAGGTGCAAGTCAGATGCTTGATTAGAAATCTCTGGTTTGGGGTTTGCTCTCTTCTGCAACTTATAACAGGATGAGTTTCCTTTAGTAGCTCTGTATGTAATTATACAAGTATCCTGTGTTATACCCACGATAGAGCCGCAAAACCACCCTGGAGACTGGTTCAAATGTCCACATGATAACCAGGTCTTTCTTGTTCTGTGGTGGGATAGCATTTGGAAATAACCACTACATCTCTTACTTAGGGGTTCTTAGCTTAGTTTAGTAGGTAGCCCTGGAGTATCTTTGCCTCAAAGAAAGGAAATGACAGCAGAGGCACTGGCCAAAGTTTGGTTGTGAAAAGTTGAGATTATGAGTCCTGTTGGGGAGTGGTGAAGTCAGAGGGAGATGAAGACAGGTTTTCTGTACCCTAGACTAGGCATTAGAGTTTTTTCAGATTGCTAGAAGGGAGAACCAAAGGGGAAGTAAGAGCAAAAATGAGGCATAAGAATAAGGGTACCAAGGACATAAGACACTTTGGCTACAGTTCTTCAATGTGTCTTGGGAGGAGGACAGAAAAGCAATTAACTGACAGCAGAAATCCTAGCCTTATTAAAACTAAAAAGTCCTTTATGTGGTAAATATTTTGTGAAGTTACCTTTACTATCTTGGAGTGATATGAAATCCATGGGTAATACAACTCTCATCCCTGTCACAACCAATTAATGTGTCTACAAAATATCCTATGGTAAATGTGACCAGTCCTTTTGAGAATCCACTGGATTTCCTTCCTGGATAGAAATCAGGGAGGGACATGCTCCAGGCCAGAAGGAGCATGGGAAGGGTGAGTAGCCTGGCAGAGTATGTGGCTTCCCGAGTTCTCAGAAACTACACAATGCAGAAGGGTAAGTGTGTGTGTGTGTGTGTGTGTGTGCACACACACACCACACCAAGTTCCCAGGCATCATTGAGAAATGAATATGGCAGCAATCTTGGTGGTTGAAGGTAGAGTAAGGAGCCGAAGGAGCCTTATATTTGGAGTAAATGATAGCCCAGCACTGACATACATGTCCAATCACACAAGTTGGAGAAACAAGCACCTCAATGGATACCAGCATGGATACCCCAGTCCCACCCTGCCCAAAGCCCATTTATAGAAATAAAGCCATACTTCTTTTACATTGGGACTTTATGGACTGCCATTCATATTGCTACAGTTATGTTCTGTAGAGTTCTTCATTTGGCTGAGTCCAGACTCCCTCCCATCTTCCTTCATAGGGGGTATGACCACTGCTTACGATCTATTGCCTGAATTTCTGCTGCTTCAAATTCATCTATAATTGTCTTCTGGAAAAATGAAGAGTCTGATGCAGTCTAAAGACAGTCTGAAGTTTTATGAAACAACAAAGTAGAGATCTCAAGTGTAGATATGTGGAGAGAAAAGGTATCTATTCTTTTGGGGGACAGCTCTAATGAAATCTTACTTTTTGCTAGGAAATGAGGGTCAGGGTTACCTATCTATCTATGGAAAAAATTGGCATTTAGAGAGAGAAAAATCTCTGGCTTATATGTTGGTTTAATTTGTCAGGTTATTCACTTAATTCTCTTTGGAACTCAGTTTCTCCATCTGTAGGGTGGGTGTGAAGACCAGATGTGACAATGTTTAGAGAGCGCTTTGCCATCTGCAGTGCAATGGTTGCTAATTATTGTCACAAAAATCACATCAGGAGCAGCTAATTTTTGTCTTTCACTGGCCAGATGAGGGTAAATAAATTTCCTCTGGGCTCAGTGGTTTTTGCCTCAGCTAATTACAACTTAAGGGTTTTTTGATTGCTACTTGAAATTGTAAAAGTTTCTTTGAAAGTAATTCAATCACCCTGTGAATAACTGATATATTTCAATATACAGATGAGTGAAATTCAAACTACTAATTACATGTAGCCTGTATTTGTGGAAGCTTGATTTTAATCATTAATTAGTTGTTGTTTGTTCTTGGTTAGTTTTCTAGATAAGCATGCTTTCATGAAGGATTATTGAGAACTATCTATCCATCCATCCAACCAACCAATAAAATATACATGTTGAAGTGTTTAATTTATATAAGTGCTTGGGCAAGTTTCTGTGGGAACTTAACTATAAATCACGTATCAAGTATAAATACTTCATTGTTGTTGTTGTTACTGGGGATGGAACCCAGGGTCTTGGTACTGAACTGCATCCCCAGCCCTTTTTAATCTTTTATTTTGAGGTAGGGTCTTGCTAATTCACTAAGTTGCTTAGGCTGGGCTTAGACTCGTGATCCTTCTGCCTGAGTCTAGAATTATAGGTGTATCCACCATGTCAGTCAGACACTGTTTTGGATGCCAGGTATCAATCTTCTGGACTCTTGACTGTTTTTTTTCCCCATTTTTGATGTTACTTTTTATATTTTCACTAAAAGTTGTATATTATTAATACTAAATATTATTTAGGTCAATAATTTTACTGATATTTCCTGGTTGATATTTTTGAAGGGATAAAAAGATTATTTGTCTATTGTTATTTGGATGAAGAGGAGCAGATGATGGTAGGGTTATATCAAGACCATGTCTCTGGAAGAAAGCTAAGTAAACATGTCAAAGTATATTCTCTTTTTTTCTATTTATAGAATTTAACAACATAAAATTAATAATGTAAGAAAATCCGTAGATATTAGAAGAATATGTACTCTTGGGGTGGGGTAAAGGCAAGACATTCTAAAATAAGTCAGAAAACACTTAATTCAAAGAGAAAACTGGCATATTTGATCAACCAAACATTTAAAACTTTATACATAAGATGATAACATAAACAAAATCTAAAGACAAACAAAAGAGTAGGAGAAAAATACCCTAGGAGAAAATATTCCTGATCCCTGTTTGATACACAAAAGGTTAATATCTCAAGAGCCCTATAAAGTGGTTAGAAAAAGCCATATAGCCATTAGAAAGAAATGATGGAAAGGCAAGTCACACCTGAGGAAGCAAAAATGGCAAATAAACATACGAAAAGATTATTGGAAATCAAGAAAACGCAAATTGAAAAAGATCAAATGCCATCTTTACTCAATGATTTGGTAATATATAAAATTATTGAGCATTGACAAAACTTGGCATAGTGTGCGGAAATGAACTTTCATTTATTCTTTGTAAGAATGAGTAGCTGTCATATTTGGGGAAGTAATTTATAGATAATTTTAAAAACAAAAACACACATCTTCTTTCATTCAATAACCCTGCTACTTAGAGAAGTAAACGTACTAATACACAAAGAGAAATATACAAAGGTAGTTTTTGCAGTAGTGATTGTAAAAATATAAAGATAAGAAGTTGGGGCTCATGAATGTTATCTTTTCAGGAATAATCTAATAACTCACCATGCATTTTTAATATTGCATAGCATAAAGCCATTGAAAGTCAAGACTGATTTATATTTACTGATTGGAAAGGATCTACATTATAAGGAAAAATTAAGTGTACTTTGTTGAGGTTTATAGAAAGTTATGGAACTGGGCGTGGTGGCACATTCCTGTAATTCCAGCACTTGGGAGGTTGAGGCAGGAGGATTGTTGTGAGTTCAAGGCCAGCCCATGCTACATAGTGAACTCAAGGCCAGCTTGAACTACATAGGGAAACTCAATTTAAAAAAAAGAAAAGAAAAAAAAAAAGAAAGTTATGGAAACAAATACCTTAAGCTACTGACATTGGTTACTTCAAGGAGATGGCGGTGAGTTTAAAGGCAAGAGAAGGTTATTAATAGCTTTTAAATATATTTCTGTTTTGTTTGAATTGTTACAAATAATGTATTTATAATGAATAGTTCCATTAAGGTAGAAGAAAGGTAGAAAAAACACAAAGGGAGAAAGAAAGAACAAAAGAAAGAAAGGTAGCGCATTAACATTTTAGACTTTAGACTTTATGGGACGAAAAGAAAAGCTTTCCTTATCCACAGAAGCGTGGTCATAAGTCAAAAGCAATTTGAGCTAACAGAGATACCATTGTAGAGCTTTGGGTCTTTAACCTGATGCTGTTATTCTTATGAATCACAGAAACAGATTATTTTGGGTTAATGTTCTGTGTTATAGTAGTGAAGGTCTTTCTTGAATCTTTTACGTGGAAAATTTCTGATTCTCCTTTTTTAAAGGTCTTAATAATTTTACTTATTGAATGAATACTTGAGATCTTGGTAATTTAAAAAGAAGAGAAAATAAAAGAAGTAAGATTAAGAAAAAATATTGCGTTCCTCAGTAGTTTGAAGGTTGCTTTAGTTCATCTTCAAATACAGAAAGTAATGAAAGATTTATTTAACCACATTCCTCTTAAAGTTGAAGGGGTTGAGATGATCGCACTCTCATCCAGGCTCTTTTTCATCACCTGGCCTTCTTATTTATTTCTCTCTTCTCCTGAGCCAAAGTTTGAGGTGCTGTGAGAGATTCTTAGTTGGTTCCTAATTTTTGAAACAACTTTCATCAATACCATCTATCTCCTCCCACTGCAAGTGGCATTATCTCCACATCCTTGGAGATGAGCTACCTCTTCCCTCTTTTATCATTATGAGCTGCTCACAGTTGGCTACAAACACCCTGATAATGTTCTTGTTGGTTTCTCACAAGTGAAATTACAGATAACCATCTTCCCAGTGTTGGTGATGGAATCATCTAGCACCCAGATAACCAGGAAAAGAAGTATCTACTCTCATTGCATGCTGTGATTAAGATCTCACTGGAAAAGATACAAGTGAGATTGCATTTATAAAATAATATCTGTGCCCATATCATTTTACTCAGCTCAGATAGCAGCTAGCATCCTTTCTTGGGGTCCTCTCTGTACCAATCTACATTGGCTTCCAAACACATATGACACCACTTGTCCTACTGGTGAGATAAGACTAAAAGGATTAGATGGCATATTAAATTGTGCAGCATTTTTCATATTACTCATACAAATGAGATAACAGCTGCAGGATAGTCTGTTTCATTCTTGGCAGAACTCCCAATCACTGTGCTGCTGAAACAAGGCTAGTCTTACATCTCAGCAATGTGGGTGCTTGTGTGTGGGTCCCGTTCAGCAGTGCCAGGAGGTTGCCTTCTCTTCAGTCCTTTTCCAGACTTCTCAGTGTGAATTAATGAGGAACAAAGCTTTTCTTTTTGACCAGATATAGGCTTAAAGTGAAGCTATCTAAAGAAGGTAATCTACAATGCTTTTAAATTGCAGTTACAGAGTCCTACTTTTTAATGATTTTTGTTAGATCTACACATCGCCAATGATGTTATTTGATGTTTTTCTTAAAATTTATTTTAATTTTAACTAGTAATAGTGGAGAAATCACAAATTTGCTACATAGTTTTTGTCTTATATCTAGCTGACATTAGAATTAATATTTAACTATTAATATTATTTTCTGTGCACCACCTCAAATCATTTTGAGTAGTACTCATGCATATTTCTTTGAAAACTACCCTTAGTGTACTTCTTGCTAATATATACTCTGCTTATAGGGTAGATCATCTCGGGGCAGCTGCCTTTGATGAGTGAGCCCATGCCTGAGAAGGACAGGGAGGACAATATATGGATATAAAAGGACTCAGTAAGAAGACACTAGATGGGAGTAAGGAGCACCATTTCCTTCTGGCCAGACTTTGATGAGTAAGATGGAACCATGCACATCTTCTTGTCACCTTTCTCCATGGGATCTGGGCCTGGAGGGTGACTGGGCTCTTTCTTGGTGAGGCCCTGAGCCACAGCACACATTCAGGCATCTCCAGCCTTCCCTGGGTTCTTTGCACCCATCCTACAGCCACTCCTGGTTTGGAGTCTAAGCAGCATAATGAAGAGGAGGCAAAGACAGTGCAACACACTAAGTGCTAAACTTGGTACAGTTAGACTTTCCATCAAGCCTATCTTGTTTATACAAGAAAAATGATTTGATTATGAAGACATTTAAAATGCACAAAGACAAAGAGAAAAAAATTCACAAAGAAAATAGAAAAAAACCTACAAAAGCAATCAAGTGGGATGCAAAGTGTAGGCTAGAAAATTCTGCTTTACAGGTAGCAGAGGCGCCTGGTACTTTCAGAAGCATCTGCTCCCAGCTTCTTTAGGTGCTTAGAACTTCAAGCTTCTGAAAGCTCTTACTGTGATAGCAGTAACTCTTTCCTTTCATATTTTGGTTCATACCATGAACAAAGCTTAAAAACATCTTGTGATGACCTAGATCGCTTAGGCCAGTTTCTTAGAATTCTACCACCTTATAATCAGCCTAATTGTCCCACATGTCATCCTAAATGCCTTAGATATGTGGCCTCTTCTTCAGGACATGGAGCTGTATAAGAATTATGAGTGCTTGATAAGCAGACAGACAAGAAAGAGTTAATCTCCAACCAACCATGATTTAGTGTGAACTTGCAAAGTGTGCAGGCTGGGCTTGTGGGAACACCACAGGGGAACAATTAATCAAACATCAGTGTCCAGGTGTGTGGATGACCTGACTGATGACCAAAGATTGAACTAAGTGTTTGTGAACAATTCATGTGCATAAGACTGAGGCCTACAAGCAACAATAAATCCTTGCTTCATCCTTTAATCCACATCTAATGCTAAAAACAATACAGCAAAAATTAGTGGGTTATTTTTGTATTCTGGTTAGATAGAGGCATCCATAATTTGTTGATATTAGTATTTCCCCAGTCATTCAGTGCCAATTAGATCATGCTCCCCAAATTGACTTTTGCCTTCATCTTGCACACTCATGAAATTTGGTCTTTGCAAGGCTGCTGGCTGATGCATTTCCCACCAACTCACTGCCTGTACCTGTATATGTGGCTACCTCCCTGCCTGACACTGCCACTCGTCCTCCCAGTGTCCATTTCTGTCCAGGTTCCTTTACCACCTTTGTTAGTGAAGAAGGGAGGAAGAACTATTCTAAGATGTTACAAGACTTTACACTTTCTTTTCTATTTAGTAAAGTAGAAAGTTGTTCTTTTTTGATTTCTTAAACTCAAAATGCTCCTATTTCTCTGCCACATTACAAAATGAAACAAAACAAGACCAATAAAAAGCTTAGGAAGGAAGGACAAAGGAACAAATCTCTGCTCTTTAGCAGGATTGAATCTTTTCCCAGTTAAAGAGAAGTTTGAACATTTACGTGTAATGTGTCTCATTATAAAGGTGACAAGATATTACAGAAAGGTTGGCAAACAAATGAAAATAGTCTATAGTACTAATAGCATAATTGTTGTTAGCATATTGGTATATTTCCCGATAGTCTTTCTAATATGCTCCCACTTTTAGTATCTAGTTATATTTCCACTGTATATACAACATTTTCTCCTTGTTTTTAAGTTAACATTCAGTCATACCATTTTTCATGTGGCTTTGTGTCCTTTATAACCATAGTTTTGTTTTAATTTTAAATAGAAATGAAAAACAAAATTTCAAACCAAGATAATAGGAGGGTAACAATGGTTAATATATTGTGTATTGTTATCTTGAAATTAGTTACTCAAAGCACAATATATCAGCATTTAATTGTCCAAACAATAGCACAAACCTGAGTAGTACTTCACTGCATAAAGAGATCACATCTTTTTATCTGTTCCTTGGTTGATGGGCATTTGGGTTGTTTCTAAGATCTAGCTATTACAAATTATGCTGTAATACACATGGGTGCACATATCTTTCTGTGATACAATGTTTTTAATTCTTTTGGGAAGATACCCAGAAGGGGAATAGCTAGGTCAGATGGGACCTCCAACCCTTGTTTTTTGAGGAATTGCCACACTCATTTACACAGTTTTACCAATCTACACTCCCACCAACAGTGGAGAAGGGTTCCTTTTCCCCCACAGTCTCTCCAACATTTGTTATTGGTTGTTTTTTTTAAATAATAACCATTCATTCCAGGGTGAGATGGAATCTCAGTGTTGTTTTAATTTGCTTCTCTTGAATGACCAATGATGTCGAACATTTCTTCATGTATTTATTTGCCATCTGTAAGTCTTCATCTGAGAAGTGTGTGTTCATCTCAGATGGCCATTTTTGGATTGGGTCTTCAAATTTGGGAGCTCAGGTTTTTTTAGTTCTTTATACGTTCTTGATAGTAATCCTTTGTCTGAGGAACAACTGACAAACATTTTTTCTCCACATTGTGGGTTGTCTCTTTACTCTGTTGGTGGTTTCTCTTGCTGTTCAAGAACTTTTTAATAAGATGAGATCCCAGTTGTTGATCCTTTGTGATCACTACTGCGCAATTGGGGTTTTATTTGTAAGTATTTTGCCTACACCAATGTCTTCAAGAATTTTACCTATTCTATTTTCCAGCAGATTTAATGTTTCTGTTTTAATATTTAGATATTTGATCTATTTCAAATTTAGTTTTGTGCATGGTGAAAGTTATGGGTCCAATTTTAATCTTTGTCAAGTGGAGAGCCAGTTTTTCCAGCACCATTTATTAAAGAGGCTATCTTTTTTCCAGTGAATGTGTTTGACACCTTTGTCCAAAGATAAGGTGGTTTAGTAAGTCCGGAGTTATTTCTGCATCTTCGAGTCTTTTTTTTTTTGCCAGTACCATGGTGTTTTTGTCACAGTAGCTTTATAGTACAATTTCATGTCAGGGATAGTGATGCCCTTACCTTGCCTTTGTTGTCCAGAATTGCCTTTGCTATTCTAGGTCCTTTCTGGTTCCAAAAGAATTTTAGGATTGTTTTCTCTAATTTGCTATTGAAATTTTGATAGGAATTGCATTAAATCTGTATAACAGTTTTGGAAGTATGGCCATTTTCACTATATTGCTTCTTCCTACCTGAGAGCACTGGATATCTCTCCACTTTCTAATATCTTCTTCAATCTCCTTTTTTAGAGCACTGTAGTTTTCAATGTGTAGATCTTTTATATCCTTTGTTAAGATTGATTCCTAAGTATTTCATTTTTTGGA
>RJWT010032908.1:0-14017 GCA_004365215.1 Cuniculus paca | reverse complement strand
CTTATGCCACTGAGCTAAATTCCTGGGCCTTGTCTTTTTGAGACAGGATCTTGCTAGGCCATTCAGGCTGGCCTTGAGCTCACTTTGTAGCCCAGGCTGATCTCGAACTTGCAACGATCCTCCTGCCTCAGCCTCCCAAGTGCTACAAGGGTATGCCACCACACCCGGCTACATTTCCTATGTTGATGAGTATGTCATCATCAATTTAGTTACACAAGCCTGAAACCAGGGAGATCGTAGTGTCTTTTTTCTTTCTTATTCCCCATATCCAGTCCAGTCCTATAATTTTATCTTCAGAGTTTGTCTGTAATCTGGCCTCTTATTTCCATTCTTACTGCCCCAGGACTTCAGATCTTTAATTTCCTCTGCCAGAGAAAGTTTGTTTCTTTTTTTGATTATCACCATTCCTTTGGTCTTATGCTCCTTCAGTCCATTCCCTATGTAGTTGTCAGTGTTAGCATTTTAAAATGGACATTTCTTAGCATGATATACCAAAGTCCATGATTTACCTGACTTTATCCACTCTATTCAAATTTTGGATTATGAATTCTCCTAAGTTCTCAGTTTTTTTTTTTTTATCACATCTGGATTTTTCACCCTTGTCTGCTTATGTGGAAAACTCCCATTTCTCTTTCAGAAGAATTCTCTCTGAAGCTTTTCCTGGCCCTCCAAGCTGACACAGGCATTATTTTCATCACTGGTTTTTATCTTTTACATCTTGTAAGTTATATTGTACCTATTTGTCATATATCCTATCAGCTTCTCAAAAGGAACACATCTGTAAGACATCTGTGCATCCTTAGCACTTAAGACTGGAAATATTTATTAGATCAGTATTATTGAATGAACTCACCCTTTGTCCTATAACCAACAGTGACCTACTGCCTCAGAAAAGGGACTTTCTTGACTCCTTGTAATTATTTTGGTTGGTCTGATTTTTTTGTTTTGTTAAAAAGTAGGTTAAAATGGGGAAAAACTTTCTTGAGAAAAAGTTCAGTACTCTTAGAGGACACCTACAGATTTGTGTCTACATGGCAGATAACTGAACTAATTAATGGCTAATTACCTTTTAGCTTATTGTCAACAGCTGTGAAATTTTACAACTTTAGGACTAAGGAATGAGACTTTTAAGAACAACTTGATCAAGATGGACAAATCACTACTATTCTTTGACAACAGTGAGCTTCTGTTTTCAAAAGTGAATGACAGTGATATGTGTATATATACATGTATATATATATATTTTTCCTTGCATATTTAGAAAAGAAAAACAAGAACAAGGATCCTGCTTATTTTTATAATCTCTGCTCTTTTGTGAATTAGCCAGGAAGTTTGAGCTATGCAAGAGTATCTCTGCTTAACATTTTTTTTAAGCTAAAGTAATTGTATTTAGAAGAACTAAAAAGGTATATTGATATAGTTGAATAAATTGCATGAAAAGACTTAGCATCAGAAACCTTTTATGAGAGATCACCTCGCTGAGATGAGTGCTGAGTAAGAAGGCATCACCATCAGTAGGTGGCAGTCTGTGCTTTGTGATGAGACCATTCCTGTTACTACTGTGGAACTCGGACTGTCATAAACCATTTTATATTCCATTGGAAGGTAGAATTTGAAGGATCTCAGGTTTACTGATATAATGTTGTGAAACTGACTACTATTTAATGTAAATGAAGAAGTTGGATAACTAGAGCCGATGCTATAAAAAAGGATGCTATAAAAAAGAAGCTATTTTGCATTTGAGATCATCCAGGTGTGAGTGAAGTGTCACTGAAGCGCTTCCTGCTTCTTCCCCTGTCCTTTGATAGGACAAAATAATATGAATGCCTTGAAAATGAAAAGAAATGGAATAGTATACCCTCATTAACTCATTGAATATCAAATGGCAGCTGTAAACTATTTAGATGATGAGCTCTGTTTTTAAGGAATGACAGTTGGATCTAGGACAGTTCTAGGGAAGTAAGTGATGAGAGAGGGCATTTCAAGGTAGATGGTTTGTAGCGTATGTGTCCTTGTATGTCGACTGCCCCATACAGTTACAAAGTCTGTCATCACTATTGTCTGTCTCTTTGTGTGTTCTATTTCAATAGGATTGATAATGTCAGGTTCAGTGTGTGTTTTTAGCCCTTTATACTGATAGAAATATTGCCTGGCTGTGGCTCTTAGAATGTGTTTGGCCCACATGTTGGAGGAAAATAGGTGAGAAAAGGAGCAGTAGTGGACTCGCTGAATGAGTCTACAGGCCTGAATATCTGCTTTGTCACGGGCTTGATATTTTTCCATTACTATATTCATTCCTTCATACCGCAAGTGCAACTGTCATAACTGTTGGGGAAACTAATATAACCACTTACTTGTTTTCTTGTGTAAATATCCTAAAAGTTGTATAATCAGATACTTTCATACACTGAGGTCCAGAAGACAAACTAGTACAAGCTTGTGGAAGAGGCACATTTTCATCTATAGTATGCCAGTATTTTAGGAGTTGACTTTGAACCTCTCATGTCTTCATCAGTGAAGTACAGGGAAAAGACAAGCTTATTGTCATGGGTATTTTTACACAATTCCAAGTACTCCTTGCAGTCTTACTTGCTTTTGAAAAAAAGAATGCATTTTCTTCATGCAGAAATTCCCTTTACATTTAGAAGTTTATGAATGTAGCAATTCTTGTATCATCTTGGAACCATGGAGGACTTTAGGCACTTAATTTTCTCTTAAGAAGTTTCTTTTCCAGCATTTTAAGTTCTAAATTTGAGGATATAAGCAATTTTTGACAGTTCTCTGATAACTTTACATGAATCATATAACTAACATCTTCAACAGGATAAATGGCCTTCTAGTATATATTTCTGCAGCAAAAAAGGGTTACTTGAATGATAATCACTGTTGGGAGCCGTTGAAGCTGGAAATTATACATGCAAGGCTGGGGCATTGCCTTCCCAAGAACAGGAGTGCCCAGGGCAAGCAAGCCACGTGAAAAGCTGCTTCAGCCCAGAGAACACCTAGCCCCAAGACAATCTCAACAGTGGGTTGTTAAGGCAACAGGGTGTCATGTGACATTAAGTTGCTAAAAAGTATAAATAAACGCCCTTGCCAGTTTCTTTCATCCCATCAGGAGGGTAAGGGTCCACCTGACCCCAGCTTTTGTCTCATTTTTATTTGCTTATCCTCCCACCATCTTCCCCCCTCCACCAAAAAAATCATCTGGAGCTGTGCAGGTCATGGCAAATCATGGAGTTCAGTTTCAAGGTTCCACAGAATGGCTGGGAGGTGAGGGTTTGGTTTCTGGGTAACTGAAACAGATTTTACTGAAAAGAATTTGATAAAGTTTATAAGTATTTCTGAGGGAAATGTAATGCATCATTTATTCCTCCTATTGAAGTATATTTCTGACTTAAAAAGCAAATTTAGTACAAGACAGACTGTGTGATATCTAACTATACCAGGAATTTAGTGAGAATAGGTATTAATTTGGTGTAATCTTTTTCTTTTTCCAATATGATTGATAAAATATTGTTAGCTTTAAGTGATTTTATTTCATGAGTGTCAAGAACTTTAAACTGTTCCCAATATTGCAAAGTTCCTTTGTGTTTCTAAAAGTACACATGTGGTGGCACTAGATGAACATGTTTAACATGGCTTTTTTTTTTATTTTTGCAGTTCAAACATTTATTTTACTTAAAAATTTGTGGTAAAAATTCATAATACAAAATTTACCATTTTTAAGGTTTTCCAAAGATTACATATAAATTCTCAATGAATACATGAAAAAATATTCAACATTACTAATTATTAGGGAAGTGCAAATCAAAACCACAATGGGATATGCTTTTGTACTTATTCAGATGCTGTTAACAAAAACAAAATACAGGAAATATGCTTTTCCCTTTATACTATTTTTTTATTCTCTTGAAGGAGTTACCCTAGAAAATGGGATTCAAATATTATCAGCACATACTTCATTTATATTAGTTTTCCTTATTTATTTCTTTGATGATCTTTTGCGAATTGTTATTCCAAAGGAAAGATTTTAGATCTACTAAAATTTGAATTAATACAAATGATTACTGTATTTTAATTTCTCTAAAAATCAAAGTGAGTGTTCTCATAGTTGATCTGTTGATCAGTGACATAATACATAACATTTAAGATAATAAGATATTTAACATATTTTGTTGTACATCAGACCTGAAGAGGAAGTGAGGATATACCTAGTCTAGTTTTCAGCTGGTGGTGGTTTTGGCAATGTCTGGAGACATCTTTGATTTTTGATTGTCACTTAGGGATGGCACTAGCATCAATGGGGATAGATCAAGACTGCTGCTAACTATTCTGCCATGCATTGGACAGCAACCCCCATTTCCCCAACAGAACCTTGGCCCCAAGCTGGCAGTAACATTGAGGTTGAAAAGCCCTAATCTGGTCCATCTCCACATGATGTAGAAACTGAAGCTCTGAGGTTACTGTTACCAGCTTGCCCGGTGGCAAGTGGTTGAACAATTAATTTATATAAAAATATGAGAAATCTAAAAAATTTTAATTAAGCAGAGCTTGAGCATGTTCATTATGCATGGAGTAAGATGAAGCCAGCTGTCAGAAATCCATATTAAAAATTTGGGAAAAATGGCCTTTAGTGGTTCTCTTTGAACAAGATTTTCTGAGTGCCTTCACTTGTTCTGGATGACAGCTTCTGCTTTAACTATTTTTTTCCATAATTGATTAAACAATAAATGTTAGAGCTGCCAACAAGTGTTCTCTTTGACATTTTCATCATCACACAGAAAGTATTGCTTTTAAGCCTTATTTGACAGTGGCACGCTTTTCAAATTTTCAGATGGGAGCATAAGGGGGGAAGGGTGTTGGGAGATGTGATTAAAGTGGACCAGGAGAAAGAGGGTTATAAGTAATTATTATCAGACAGTACCAAATTGATTCATGTCTTTTGAAACTTCACAATTTGACTCAAATGATAAAGAACAAAAGAAAAGATAGATAATGGGAAATAAGGAAGTAGGTCTTTCTCCAAAGGGAAGGAAATGAAGAGATGGAGGGAGGGAAGAGAGAGAGGATGAAAAAGGAATTAAGATGTGTTATGTACATATACTGACTCCACACAAGGAATGCAAAGGTTATGTACTCCACATATGTACTAATAAAATTTTAAAAAGAATCAGAAAAATGATACTGTTTTTATTTTATTGAAAGTGATTTACAGATTCATAGTGTAGCTTACATCAGACCAATTACAAAAAAAAATTTTTCTTTCAACAGCATTTTATATTCCTTGATTTTAGTTTCTCAGAGGTACTTGGGGTTTATCTCTTTAACACTTCTACCAAGTTCCTTAAAATTAAAAAGAAATTAGCCAGTAAAGGTTGAATAACTATAGCCAGTGTAGATTTACCAAATTATTAGTGCTGAGAGAGGGTCAGTACAATAATTCTTATAGAGCTGTTCAGATTGGTCAGTAATATCTGAGAATGCTTGGATTCTTCCTTCACATTTTGTTTAATATAAAACAGTTCACAAAAGTGTGGTAAGTTACACCTGAAAATGCTCTTTCTTGTAGAGCATTCTTTCTAGAGATTGTGTGTCTGGTGGCAGTGGCATTGGGGGGGGCAATTTGACGTGTTCAGAGACACTGAGTTGATGTTACTTAGCTGAAGTCTCTAACTCACAGGAAGTTTGAATCTAAACATGAAGGTTAACAGAGCTACATAATTCTACACTTCTAGTTCTAACTTGGAATCCACTGTTTAGTGCCTTTAATGAAGTTTTTAAATCATGTAATAATGATAATAATGAAATTCACTGGGAAAAATCATTTTCTAATCACATTAGGAAGAGCCAGGAAAAACAGCCTTTCATGGAAGATAGCACAGATGTCATTTGCCAGATATTTGTTGAGCAAGGCTGTCTATGTAAAAGTTGGAGGATTGGAGCACATTGCTTTGTTTTCTGTTCTCATTTAACATACATGAGATCTCTCAGTTGCTTTGATTGGCAGAGTTGATGAAGGATAAGTTAGGTAAAAGTTGGCAAATGTCATGTGCTAAGAAATCACTTGGGAAGCTTTTGGACCAAAAGTTTTCAGTTTCCTAGTGAGCAGCTACACCCAAAGGCAGTATTAGCAATGAAGTGCTTGACCTTCTCTGTGGCATCCTGCCATCCCTCCCCACAGGTCCTCTGGCCACCATCCAGAAGTGGTGGCATCTAGCCAGTCGTAAATTAGCCAAAGCATTATTTTTCTGTAGTTTTGGCTCCTTGAAACTCAAGCATTCTTAGTAATAAGGAATTTCATCTCAATTTCTCGGCAGGCTGCTCATTTAACCCATCTTTTCCTCTTTTCGTGTCCTTGCCAGTTATGGATTCCAGCAGAAACAAAGAAACTTGTTCCTAAGCCAAAAGGGAATACACACAAACCAAATATTACATTATTAACTAAAGAAGATCCTATACATGCTAAATTAAAAAATTTGAATATTACATTTCATAAAAAGTGGAAGTTCCTCAAAACTCAAAAGGAAACTTTAAATCACTATAGGAACATCTTAATTTTTTAATCAAAGAAAGAAATGGAGCATATTAAATGGCATAAACCCATTGTGTTTATTTAAATCTAAATTAAACACTGATAGATTGGTCATTAAAGGAAGAACTTCCACAGTATTCTTAACAGATTCTAAGTTCAATTAGGCAGCTTAGTCATTTGTCTAAAGGAAGTACTTTTTCTTTTTCAGATAAAGATTCTGTGGAGTTTCTGCCCAAACATCATTTAGCTTTAATCATTTTGTCCATATACATCAAAGATTGTTACAACTCTGCTCACAGTGTGTAAGTCCTTATATAAAGGAAGAAAGGTTTGAAATCTTGGCGTACAGGTATTGTAGTAGATAATGTTGTCTTAATTGGCCTAATTTACCCCAAGTGTGCTGAAGTGATTCAGGAGGGGAACCTGCATCTGTTGGGAGTCTTCAAGCTGTTCAACCTTTCCTGATTTGTCTCTGATACTTGGAAGCAGACTTATAGCCAACTAATCTCAACGAAGCATTCCTCTCATTCAGTTCTTGCCAAATTACCTTTATTTGCCTCATACTTACATATGATATTTTTCTTTCTTTAAAGCATGGGGCAAAAGGCTATTCACCACCTAGCATTACCTCCCATTATAAGTAAAAGTTTCAGTAAAGTAAAATTTCCATAAAATTTGTTCCCAATTCCTCTAAGCTAAGAGATCTGCAGCTCTTCAGTCATCGCCAGATTACCCCTACCCTCTTGGTGGTTTAGATATCTTTGAGCCACTTGCTGCCGCTGACTTATTTGCAATCCACCTCCCATTTTCCCCAGAAGAATTTCATGTTCCAAGGAAGTGTAGGAACAAAAAATAGGTATTGTTCCTTTTAAGTGTTCCATACATGACTTTGTTGAGGGGAAAATCTAACATCATGGTTTCCTCAGTCAGCTTTATGTTTGCAGGTCCCTTTCTGATGTTATTTGCATCATTTTGGTCTTTGATTGCTAATCAACTGCAAGGGGGTTAGATCCAATTAACTACATTTGTTTGATTTTCTCTCTTCCATACTACATGGGATCTGTTTTTCTCTTGTGAATCCCTGTTGTGGAGGCATCAGTAACTAACTGGTCAGTGTTTTTTTTGCCTTCCCTGCCCTCTCTCTTCTTGCCACTATTTTGCACAGGCACAAGTGGACAGTGTCCATCCTCTGGGGACCCCGCCACCACCCAAGTGAAGTGTTCTCTGTTGATAGTGCAGTGAAAAATGTATCTGTGTCTTTTCTAATATGGCATTAGTAGGAGGAGTTTTCAGTCTTTATCAGTTCTCCCAAGCTACCTCATACATATGCCAAATCTGAGTAAAAATAACAAGTCCATTATGGACCTGTAAGTTTAAGGCAAACCCTTCAGCTTTAGTCGCCAACTAGACTGAGTCTTCTAAGCTTCTCCTGCATGCATTTACTGGGGCTTCTGAAGCATAGCAACTCCATCAGTTTTATTTATTTTAGTGTTACAATTTCTGCAAAATTGGAAGGTTGCCACTCAGAATAGCTATGGTTCCCTTCTTGCATGTAAGACGATTGCTGGCCCAACTGCTCTCAGGGAGTTTAGGAGTAACAAGGCAGCAGTGGACTGAAGTGCTGTCAGTAGACAAAGGCTGGCAATGACTGTTGGCCTTGCCACATGTCCTAGTGAGCATGGGAAGGAGGTAGTTAATATCACAGTATTACCCAACAAATTAAAACAACGACACTGACTTTGTCTAGGCAAATACACTTTTTAATATGTCTTGGGATTGCTTGGGTTATTTTCCTAGTTTCAAAGACTAAATTATTAGGACCAAGAGATCATTGGAGATACCATCTTTGGAAAGTAAATGCCTTACTGTTGTGTGTTTGCATGTGTGGGATAAATGTTTAGAATATGTCTCCAGACAGCTGTAGTATCACTCAACACTGCTTCCTGGCCTTGCCCATATGCAACAGTATTGATGCTTAGGATTCACCCCAGAAATTTGGAGTTACTAGTATGGGATATAGCTGCAGCACTGGAGTTTTAAAAGGTCCCCCGCCGTCTCCGCCAATAAATAAAAGGTCCCCTGTGTGATTCAAGTATGCAGCCAAGTTTGAAAACTGCTTCTCTAGAAGGTATAAAATTTTTAAGATGTTGTTTTTGCCTTTAAGGGAATCACAGTATGCTGGATAAGTCAATGCAAAATAACATAGGAATTAAAATAGTATAAGAATGAAATAACAACATAAAATTATATAAGAAATGCCATGAAATTTATTTTACACTTAGACCAAAATTTAAATAACGATAGGTGAATTAAATGTTCATTGAGAGTTTTTATAGAAAGCAATGGCTGAGACTTCTGGAAAAAGATAGCACTGAATATAGTCATCTTTTTCTTGTTTCCATCCCCTGCACCCCCAATTCCACTAAAATGTCAAGAGATCTTTCTTTGCAAAGGCCTTAATCCATGTGGATGGGAACAATGCGATCAATACAATCTGAACAAAATTTTGGAAGCTGAAATGTAAAAGGTTCCATGGGCCTGGAAAAACAGAATCCAGAGTGGACAGCCAAAAATTGGCCTAATTTGCATTTTAAAATTATCAAAGTCTAAAACTTGGCAATGTCTGGTACCCCTGGGATTTTATATGGGGGCTTAGGGCTGTAGAATAAGGAAAGTAGTTTGAAAGTCTTTTGAACAAGCTCTCGGATCCCTAGTTTCCATCCCCCACTTGGCAGAGTCCAAGGAATTTTCTAGGGGAGTAGTTAAAAAATCTGTATGCAAGGAGGCTGGAACATGTCATCTTTATCCTGTGTGGATATGCTTTCAAGCCAAAACTCGGTTCTGGTATTGTAGAAGAATGGGAGAATGAATACTGGGGACATTTAGCAGTTGGAACTATACTTACGTGCCTAGGTACTTGCTGTAATAGGATCTATAATTATAGTGATAGTAATAGTAGCAGGAAATGCTTATACTGCTTTTTATATTCCCAGCACTGTTCTGAGAACTTTACAAATATTAGCTCACCTAATCCTAACACTCCTCTGAAGTTAGTTCTATTATTATTCCACTTTTCAGGTATAGAAATGGAGGCATAAAGAGGCTAAGTAACTTCCCCTAAGTTTTTCACTGAAACTAAGCCTGAAATCTTACTTTTTGTGATTAAATTTGACATAGTGGTGAAGTTTCAGAATAAATTGATTTCTAATTAATGGTTTGCATTGTATTTTGTATTTTCTTTGCAAGTAATAATTTTACTGGTATAAACATGTTTGACAGATACATAAAGTTAGCTTTATAACTTTTGTTTATAGAAATTCAAGTATCATTAGAATATAAGTAGTTCAGCATTTGAGGTCTATGATTTTTTTTTTCTGTTTAAGAATTTGATGTATTTTGAGTACTATCACAGCAGATGACTAGTTAAATGATAAAACTGGTAGTTTAGTACATAACCAGCACAATGAAGAACTGACTAAAGACTGGGAAACCTGGGATGAAGTCATTTCCTGGTGAGTGGCCGTAACTAATGTACTGTTTGAGAAACACTGTGTATCTGAGAACTAATGAGAGTCCAATCTGTGGTGGTATAGAGAAGATAATGAAGAATCAATCAGGAAGCAGTGATAGGATTTGTGATATGTTGTAAGTTGAAACAAATGGAGAAGAAAGGATCTAGGGTAGTATTGAGGAGTGAAATTGGAATGAAAGATCGAAACGTTTCTGTTGAGTATAGCAGTTATGAGGCCATTGATAATTTATTTAAATAAAAGCAATTTTTATGAAAAAGTGGAGTCAGGAATAGATTAGAAGAATAAGACTTCAAGCAGATATGACTGCATCCTGTAATATACAGAATAAATATAAATTTCTTCAATTTTGGGACACTGGGTTATATTATGTGCCCCACTTTATTTTAGTAGGCCATCTGTTTTGGACCAAATTATCTACTTTATGATATTTTCTGGCTTTCTCTTGACCTTTTGTTTAAAAATGGATCTGACATTTGTTAAAAAAAAAAAAGAAAGAAGAAGTGTGTATTCACTTTATTTCAAGTGAAACTCATCCTTCTGCATATGTTTTATTACTTACACATCAATATAAAAACCTTTCTGCTTGCATGTTTTATGTATGGTGACTTTCAAGTTCTGCTTACCTCTTGGAGCCTGCTTATGAGTCCTTAGAACAACACAGATTTAATACTCAACCTTGGCAAGTTCTGTGAGTTTTTCTTGGAGTTTCTTTTTCCACTGTCCCTACTGTCACTATCATAGTTCATACCCTCATCACTTTTGACCTTAATGACTATGACATGTGTGTAAGAACTGTGTCTTTGTGTGCTTTCTAGTTTAATTTCATATATGTGTATGTGACATTAGTTTTCCCCAGTTGCAGCTCCCCCATATTTGAATAGTGGAATCCTGTTTTCTTGCCTTAGTAAAGCTTAGAATGATCTGGCTTCAACCTTTGTTTCTAGCTTCAGGCCTCCTCTCCCCTCATATTTTTGCCTGCATCTATACCTTCGAACGAGGCACCTCGTTTTCTTTCTTCTCTGCTTTTCTTGCACTGTGTCTCTCTCTGTTTGAAATCCAGCCTTTATTTTCAGGTCTTGCATGTCTTCCTCATAGCCTTGCTGCCTAGAATTCCTCTCAGCTATTCCCAAATCTTTCTTGTATGCCACCCTTTCCTATGCAGTTCCACTGTTTCCTATGCAGTCTGTGCTCAAGCACTGTGCAGTTAAGTCATGAAAAACATTGCTGAAAGTCACATTATAATGTTAAGAGTTTTACAATCCTGTGGGGTTGCATTACTAGCTGTCTGGGGCTGCTTGTGGCACATGGGTTGTGGATTGGATGTGCATGGTGTATTGTGTATCAGTGAGTGACTTCTAGTGGAATTTTCCAAAGCATCTGTGAGGTTTAAGGACCTCTTTTAGTGTGTATTAGTTGATTAGCTTTGTAATTTTTTTGTCGTTGTTTAGAAATCTTTCAGTTTAACTTCACTCAGTTTTTCGACTGTGTCTTTGATGTTTCAGTAAGAAGAAATGTTTTTGAGCTTTGTGAGTTGTCACTATTACACTGTTTTTTTACAGGTTTGTTAAGCATTGGCTGCATAATATGTGTGTGCATGTATTTACCCATGCATGAATTCAGGTACATTGTACCCAAGATTAATGTGGGCTGACCTGAAAATGTTTTCCACCCAATGGAACTTTGCTTAGATACATTAGTGGATTCACTAGCCTGATTAATGATCTCTCATATTTACTTTCTGCTTTCTGATAAATTCTATTGATGTATTTTCTGATTTTGCTTTTATTTATTCATTGGTGTATATAGCAAAAAAGTGCTGTGAACAGGTAATTATGTGGTAGAAGTGATGTGTAGGTTTTTAAATAATTATTTTAGAGGAAGAAATATCTAGAACTAGCATAGGAAATTATGATGGTGCAAGTTAAAAAAATTACAAAATATTTCAGATTTAGAATAGAATAATACAATTTACTTTTCAAAACCAATTTTTTTTTTTGTGCAAACATCAATCATTTGGGGCTTTTATATGGTACTCTTTTTGGGACTGTAAAAAAGATCATAATAATGGAGTGTTTAGCTTTGCCTGTATGCGGCCCCTGAATTAGTTCTGATAGCAGTGAGACTGACAGATAATTTAAAAACAGTAGACATATTTAGCAAAATGTTGATTTTCTATCTAAAACTGCTTCTCCATTCTCTTGAGCTTTATTTTATTAATAGCTCTTCAGTTTGTACATAGAATTGGTTTACTGTCAGCCTTCTCCTGTTTGTAAAGGGGAAAACTCATTTATTTTTAATATTTCTTTGTCATGTTGTTCTGCTTGCTTTAGAAAAGGGCACCAACCTATTTAGATAGGGAAGTTGAGGCTATTTATAAAGCTAGGCAGGTTAATGGAAATTGACAGCTTGGTAATGTCCTCCTTGCTGATGACGCACATGGGTTTTAGATGATGTCGGCATACTGTTTTCACTTATAGTCAGGAATCAGCTGGAGGAATTTGTGCGCTTTGAGCTTTGCTGTTGACGTAGGTACTGGTACAGATGTGTTTTAGGAAACATCTCATTTCCATATAAATGAAGGAAGATTAAAAAGAAAAATGTAGATGGCTTGCCCTTAAATTCCAGCTGGTATCGCAAGGATGATGAAAATATTTCTTTCAACTTTATGGAAAGATAGCTTTGATTATGTTCAACCACCATGAAGTTGTTATAGGCTTTTGCAGAAATATTTTCCGTATTCATCTTTTTTGGAATCTGTTTGTTCAGCATCATCTATGTGTACATTTACTGCAAAAATTGTATTTTAGTGTGTATTTTTCCAAACTTCCATTTCAGTCTCTTAATTAGCTCTTTTCTTTTCGGTGGGGCTAGATACTGAACCCAGGGCCTCGCACATGTGAGGCAAATGCTGTACTACTGAGACACACCCCCAAACTCTCAATAAGTTTTAAATACTTCTATTTAAGAAATTTATAAGCTGGATATGGTGGCCCATTCCTGTAGTTGCAGCATATGAAATTTTGGAAGTATAAGGCCAGCTTGAGCTATATAGTGAGTTTAATTCCAACTGGACTACATAGTAAGACCTTAAACAAACAAACCAAAAAAGAAAAGAAAAGAAATTTATAAAGTCACATCAATAATCTTTTCAGTTTGCTTTTAATAAAACGTAAAGCCAAGGCTGAGGTGTTAGGGCAAAGAGCAGAGAACTCAGTGATCAGATGTTGATTTGCTCAGTAGTAATTTAGTCGTAGAGCCCTTGGCTTAGCATGCATGAGGCCCTGGTTCAATCCACAGCACCGGGAAAAATGAACAAAAAAGGCAGACAGGCCAAATAGGTTGTTTCAATTCTTGCATGACAAAATCATAGTTCTTTCTCTTTTTCTTATTTTCAAAAAGATATGGTAAATATCTTGAAATATCTTTCAAGTTTCACTTAAAAGACAGTCTAAGCTCAAATAGTTATAGTAGTACAGATTCCCTAAAACTCTATAGATCATAATTGTTTACATTCAGTTTCATTCACAATAAAGTGAATTCAAATCATATCGCTCATGCTCTGAAATAAGCTTAGCTTATATTTTGTGTCAGAGTGCCAGCTGTTGATTTATTGCCAGTTATAGTATGTTTTCTGTGGGCCCACTGACCTTATCACAGTCAGCTCCGGGAATGCTGGGTTGGCTGTGCACTGTCACATGTGTGCCGTTAACCTTTGTGGATCACTTAGGTGTTAAGGTAAGCGGCACATAGCTCAGGGACCAGACATTGGTTTGCTCAGATACTTTTGAGGGGAGCAGTGTAGAGCCAGGGCTTGGTTGCTTGCCTGACTGGGACTGTCATCTTGTTAGCATCTCCTGACCCTTATTTCTGTGCAGTACACTGGACGTCTGGAAGCACGTGTAGTTTCAGTTCTTGGACTGCATAATCTCCAGGTCTTGACAGATCCACAGCT